>JAKRRZ010001293.1:0-12169 GCA_022627015.2 Podosphaera aphanis
TGCTGTTGCTGTTGCTGTTGCTGTTGCTGTTGCTGTTGCTGTTGCTGTTGCTGTTGCTGTTGCTGTTGCTGTTGCTGTTGCTGTTGCTGTTGCTGTTGCTGTTGCTGTTGCTGTTGCTGTTGCTGTTACTGTTGCTGTTGCTGTTGCTGTTGTGACCCTAAAACCTGTTCGATTGCCTGTAATCGACTCACCTTCTTTGTGTGTTGTTATGTTTAATTGTTACCGTGTCCAACGCGGTATATCTTACCGCTGTAGTGCTAATGATTTGATTGGATTTGATTTCAATTAACCCGGACAGGCATCCTATAGGTACATGCAGGTGACTTTATCTTCACTATTTACATAAGAGGAAACTGATTAGGTAAAACCCCCCTGATTCTGCCTGTCTTATGACCATTGAGTGGTGTGGTTTACCTTCAGGAAGTGCATTTTACACTGTTCATCCAGTGTGGATTCCGTCCTATCCCTTTCCTACTCGCTTCATCATTTCCCTTACTGCTGCCTCGACTTCGCTTGAAAGTCGGAACTGTTCTATCCAACCGTGGGTCAATATCCACTGTGTGATTCTAGCCATGTTTTCTGGGCTAGTCATCGTTGCTTCAAATGATCTGTTTTTTGCTAGTCGAAGAACTTCTCCCCTTCCTCTCGCCCACTTAGGACACGCCATATCCATGTGCCTGGCGTTTTGGGTTGGATATCCACACTGACATCTGGGGTTTTCCACTCCAGGGAAATTTCTTCGGTGCAGGTAAGAGTTGAGCCCAAAATGCTCGCTTCTTAGCTGAATAGCGACGCTACTTTGGGCCCTGTTCGGGTTGTAGTGCTAATTTTTATTATTCTTTTGATTTTGATTTCATTGACCTGATTTGGCGCCTTCAGTGGCCCATGCAGGAATCTATCAACTTCTTATGTACATAGGAGGAAACCTTTCGGTGAAAACCCCCTCGACCTACCTGGTAAGATTCTTGTCACAATTGTGTCCGGCACAATTGCTAGGCGGGTCGGCTTGATCTCGGTTACGCGGTTCGCGAGGGGCGGAGGTGGGTAGACGCGATTTCGGGAGGACGCGTGGTCAATAAGTGGGATGAGGATAGTGCGGATGCTAGTGGAGGCTAGCGGGCACGACGGGTAGTTCAAGGGTTTAGATTTGACAGAAGACAAAGCGTGAGAAGCCTAATACCCAGCGCTCCTACTAACTATATACATCGCTCATCGTCATGACTCAGAATATACAAATAAGACTAGCAGTATCAGGTGTAAGAGAACCCGAAACCTGGTGGTGTGCTGATCAGTGAAGACATGAACGAAACGCAGAGATTATTCCCCCTCGAGCAAGACAAGATTAAACCAAACTTAGATCAAACAGTAACAGTAACAATTATCATCTTTCATGACATCTGAGAAATAGTCTTCTTACAATTCTACTGATTTTGAAGTTAACTTTCAGGAAGTGCTATGTACTGTCCTGTCCAGTACGGATATCCTCACGTCAAACTCCTACCCTTCGCCTCATTCTTTTCTCCTCCCTCTCCTTCACCTGTCTTTCCACTTCCCCAACCAATCGAAACTGCTCTAACCATCCCTGGTCTAAGATCCACTGCGTTATTCTTCCTAAATCTTCCGGGTTTTTCATCATTTCTTCCTGTTGTGACAGGTATATGAGGAGCGGGTACATACAATTGTGGGAGTAGCTACAAGTGTTCACGTTTATGAGAAAGATTGCGGAAGGACGTTGCTAGAAGATGTGGAGTAGTGAATTGCTGTATCCTCTGTAACGAGGAAGGAGACTCCCTACTTATAGTCTGGCTAACTCTCTTACTAATCATACATACTCTCTTACTAATCATGCAAACAGTGCAAACAGTGCAAACAAGGTAAACACATATGGTCATGTGACTGTGTTTACTTAAGCCATGTATATGACAACAGTGGTGTCAAAGTCATGCAAGACCCTAGTGTCAATAACACAACACTTCCACTGATCGGCTCTTGGAATTTCTCCATACCTCCGCCCTTCCTTTGGCCCATTGGAGGCAGGCCATGATCGCGTGTTTGACGTTTTGCGAAAGATATCCGCACGGGCAGTTTGGGCTATCAACTCCAGGGACTTTTCTTTGGTGCAGATAAGATTTGAGCCCAATGTTGTTATTATTATTATTATAAACGATTTACGCCAAGCAGGCTCACGGGCTATTCCCGGCCTCGTGCCTCCCAGGGGGCACTTGGCGCGCATGCGTGGCCTAAGGCTACCTGGCTTATCATATTGTTCCATAGACAGCTACTTTATTTACATACAACCCTGAGAGGATCGAGGGATGTTGGGACATATAGTATGTCTTTTCCTGCGTGTAAGAACGCTAGATACAGCAATAACGATAGCATTATAGAATATTGTACCATACGGATCATTTAAACGTCTCAAGGGGGATCAATACACCAAGAATGGAAAACTTTGGCACCATCTAGTGTCCTGAGGGTCCATCTAATAACGGATTCTGGATTGGCGCGTGGAAGGTTCCTGGGTTGTCTATGATCTCGTCTGGTGTGTCGGCAGAAAAAAGGTGTTCAGGCGATTTTTCCTGTCCGCAGGAACAGTAGAGCTCAGCTTCGTTGTGGTTAAATCGACGGTGATAATCTGCAAAATCACTGTATTCGGAGCGGGCGGCTAGCAATTTTCCAAGACAGCGTCTTGGAAGGAGAAGTTCTGGTGGGAGGCGTAGACTAATCCCAATGTGGAGATCTTGGTAGCGTTTGGGAGCATTACGTTCCCAGTACGCGGCAAAATCTTGTCGGTATCTTTCTTCTAGTAGTGACCTAGCACGTGCAACCGATGCTTCTGTGTTGCATGTCTTGAGGTCGCAAGGTTCTTTTGCCAGCTTGTCTGCTCGTTCGTTTCTCGGAATTCCTTGGTGGCCAGGAGTCCACCTTACTTGAACAGTGCCAACTTCAGTGGCCGCAGCCCGTACTCTTCGTGTCCATACATCGCGAAGTGACTGGAACTCTAGAATTCGAGTAAAGCTTGATGGAGTAGGGCACCCTATATGTAAACGAATGGCAGCTTCCTCATTGTCTAGACAAACGGCTACGTTTGTCGCAAATCGGGCCATAAAGTGCGAAAAAGCCGCACGAAGTCCAGCCACCGCCTCAGCAATTTCTGCATCGTAGACTTGCGCTGTGTGGCCTAGCGGAATACGCCCAGAAAGGATTTCTTGGGAACCTCGGTATACGCAAAAATCTGCCCCGACTTTTCTCTCCCTGTCCAGGGAGCCGTCCGAGAAAACTGTGAGGTCAAGGGGGCTCCGTAGTTGAGACCATCGCCTGAACACTTCAAACCCCCTTGCGCGGCCGGAAGCTCCAACATTCTGTGCTCCCATGTTACGATTGAATTTTGACCAGGGTGGACGAAAAGTGTTAGATGACACCTCTAATGCCTGCTTCTGCCGTATCCATTAAAAATGCGAGAAGTTCCATCTATGGCGAAGTGGATGGCTTGGGTCAGATGCTACAACTCGCACAGCCAAACGGTCAAGTATGCGGTCTAGCCGAATAGTCGCAGGAGCCCAACCGGTTTCCCGCATAAGCGCAGCGGTAGGGAACGTCTTGTATATAGGGGGGACCGCTCGGGCGGCTCGATTCATAGCAGTTTGAACTTGATTCAGCGCCCATTACGAAATTTGCGGGCCGTACCATGTTTCTGCTCCGTAAAAAAGTGTTGCAAAAGCGCAGCCTTGCATAGCTTGTCGTAGTAGGCTAGGGGATGTCCCCTGTGTAGTGTTACATAGACGGCGCACATAGTCAGTTACTACTCGAGACCGTTGGCAGGCCAGTCGTACATGTTCTTTGAAACAAAGTTTTCTGTCGGAATATAACCCAAGCCACTTGATTAGATCTTTGGCGGGGATTATACGATTGTTTACACGTAAGGGGAGGTCAACGAGCTTCCTCTTTTTGTTAAAGTATATTAGTTCTTTTTTTCTCATGTCAAAAATGTTACCATTATCTTTTGTCCATTAATGCGAGAGGTTGAGCTGTCCCTGTAGTTTCAACTGGCAGTCTTTCAATGTCTTGCCCGAGGAAAAAAAAGGCGACATCATCGGCATACCCGAAACGTCCCAGTAAGAGCCTTAACAGGAGTTCTATGTATAGGAGAAATAAATTGGGAGGTACGGGGGACCCTTACGGGACCCTTGCGGGAGATCGGAATGAATAGGCAGTGCGTCGGTCGTGATATAATCGAGACGGATGCGTACTTGTCGCTCGGACAGAAAGGAAGAAACCCACTGGATGAGACAGTCGGGCCAGCCCTGAGAACGAAGTCTGAAAATCAGGCGGTTGCAAAGAACTCCATCGAAAGCCCCTTTGACATCAACTGTGATTAACCCAGCGACTATTTTTTCCCACAAGCTTGTAGAATATCGCAGAGGAGGGCAGTTGTAAGATCGATGACCGAGCGTTGTCTTACGGCGCTATATTGATCCCGGGCGAGAATCTCTGACTTGAGTGCCCAGTAAGAAATGCGTCTGGCAATAAGTCTCTCCAGGCCTTTTCCCAAACAGGATAGAAGTATATATCCAATCTGGTACTTCCTCCTCAAACCAAGTGCTCTGTAGTGCGGTACCTTTGAAAATTATAAGTGGTCGGGTTTTCCGGTAGTCCACACTGATAGTTTCCGTGATTGAAACCCACTCACGATCCTCAGGAGTTTTTCGAAAAGTAGAACTTTTATTTGACGGACCTATTACTCGCTGATTTGTGCAAATGCTGAGTCCAAGTCCATGTTCGTCCATGTTCCAGATATTCTCTGGACGAACCTGAAAGTTTCGTTTCAAACCCTCAAAAAGCATGTAAAAGTTATCGATAACCCAAGGAGTAGCTGCTTCTACTCTTAATTTATCGATCGGTCCACTCACAATCCCTTTAATTTGGGGGTGTCGCGACAAAAATTTATACACCCAATTCTTACCGATGTAAGTATTGTCCCCCTGCAGCTCGAGTATCTTCGCAACTACGTTTCGAAGGTTAACATGTAAAGGAGCTTACTTTAAGCGGTCTAGTTGTAATATCCAGTCGACTAGGTATATTTCTTAATCAATTGATAGAAGTTTTAATGGTTCTACACCTTCGTGCGACTGGTGTTTCTCACTGATTCTATGTTTCAAAGTGGCTTTTGGAATATCGTATGCCTTTGCAGCTGCACGTTGTGATCGAAATTCGTTACGATAAAAATCTTTCGTAGCTTCTTAAAGATATAATTCTTTGGGGGACATTTTTTTAAAAAAATAAATTATATTATTTTCGAATAAGAAATGGGTTTAGTAAAAGGGGTGGATGGACTGTGTGGGTAGCGAAAATAATGGGTGGAATTGTGGTTGGGTCGAAAGGAGATGGGCGATGTTAGCTGCTAGATCCGAAGCGCATGAATTGGGGTACTGATTCAGAACAGCTTGCAATATTGCGAAGATAACATTGAGATCTCCAGTGGGCCTCCAAGAGGTAGAGGTTTGAACATGGGGTGATAATTCGGGTTCCTCTAAGACGTGCGTCAATTACCATGACGGCGATTAGTTGAACTAGTAGAGCGAAGTACTTCTTTCATCATTCCTTGGTCTTCTGATAGTGTTCTTATCCAAATTTTTTTGTGGGACAATATCTTAGACTAGTGATTTTGGAAAACTGTAAAAAAGTCGTATTCCGGGTCCATGTTGAAGGCATTTTGCAGGTTCCTCCACTGTCTATTGTTGAATGATGCAGCTGTTGATACAGTTACTTCACTAGGCTGTGAATCTTGAACTAGACTTGAGGTAAATCGACAAAGGGTATGTAAAGACAATGTACATGTATTGTAGAAGCGAGGGAAATTGCGAGATAAACACCAACTTTAGTCATTGAGCCCGGAGCGAAGTTAAAGTGGAGGTACTGCATTGCACGGGTAGTAACTCCGTAAATTATTTATTATATGTAGATAAATATGGTAAGCAGGTCACAAGCGTGTCATAAGTATTCTTACATGTATCATATTTGTGCAAATCACAGTAAGTTATGAGCAGAGATGTGACATATTCTTTGAATCATTTTAAGCCTATTAAATATAGATCTAGCTGGTAGAAGCTTCAACTGGAGCTATTGTCTATCCTTGTTGAAAATATAATAATTTTTAGTATTCCTGTTTTTTTATCAACCTAACTTTCAAAGGCCGAATTCTAGAAAAAATATTTCATGTCCTTTGCAGATTTTCATTCAATTCATTCAGTGTGTATTGTCGTATCGGCCTCATTATCATCTAGACTCGTTATTTTTTCAGCTTCTGTAGTGCAGGAGACTGCATCCTGCTTTTCATTAGTATTTAAATCATGTTAGGGAGAAACTCACATCTTTTTCCGTTAATGTATTATTACTTTGATTTTTCTCGGCTTTGTGTAGGGCAAGCATGACGGCAAGCTGCCGCCGTGCACGAGAAGGGGGGATATTAAGTGCAGGTGGAGGCGGTGCAGCAGGGGGTGTGACATCAGTAATATGCTAATACCTGTCAGAGAATTTTCTAATATACAAGTCAATCATGAGCTACACCCCCTGGTAATAAAGGGGTTCCTGATCAAGTTTTTCAAGGTATTCGTAATCAACTTCCTCGTCATCAAACTTGTCAAGATTAGGGGCCAGAGGGATAGAGAAACCCACTTCTGCTCCAGCTATTCCTCCATCTTCATCGTTTGATCCAACTTGATTCAAGCCAGCCTCTGTAAGAGCTGAACCGAAGTTACCATTTAATCCAGCTTGTACAAGAGAACACCCAAAATTACCATCTGTATTTGGGACAGGTTGCCGTTGACCTACGGGTTTGATAGGTCTATAGCCCCCTAGTATAGCATTGTCTCGTTCTCGGGTTTCAGTTAGCGTGACCTCGACATAAAGAATCCAGTCTGCATCCATAACTCTACCGAGTACGGAATCTGGAAATATTTGAGGTGGATGACGTTCAGTAAATTTGACAACCTCTTCAGCAATTAGTGTTAGATGGCCCATATAACCAAGACGCATCTTGGTCATTTTATCACTCATACTCTGCCCATTCACAATTTTCGTTGTTATATTGCCAGTCTCGAAAAGGTCGAATGCAAGAGTCTTATTGAATCCACGATCCATAGGCCCATTGAATACTTGTTGGACAATATCATAAACGACATTATGTAAAAAGTTGTTCCATGGAAAAGAAAAAAAAAAGTCCTAGACTCGTTAGATGCAACTTATTAATTCTTAGATGACATACTAATATGGTAGGGACAACTTTATGTTTCACGAACTGAAATTTTAGAAAATCCCCGACGATAGGATGGTTGGTGTCGTCATTTACATTATTAGGTTTCGAATTGCAGGCATCTAAATCTTTTGTATCTTTCTTGGCTTGTGAAACGTGGACATCAGGAAATGAGTGTTCTTGTGTCGATAATTCATCCAAAGTATCGTCTAAGTTGCTAGCTTTTTTCAAAGAAAGCGGAGCAGGTTTATCTTCTGGATGCGCCTCTGTGGTCGAATTTTTTGCAGAAATATCTGTATGGTGTTTTTCTATCTGTGAAATCTCAGATAATTGCTCTCCATAGTCTCGAGCCTCTTCGATAGATTTTATATTTGAAGAATCGCTTATCTGATTTTCAGTGGTGGGCTTTTCTTCCTGGGGGGGTGAGATGACTTCATTTTGTTTTCCCTGTGGTGAAGTTACTATTTCATCATCTAACGTTAGTGGATATTTTGTTAACTCATTCCTAAAAGACTCTTGACTTTCGCTCTGTTTTCCTGGAGAATTAATTTTCTTATCGATGGCCTTGGAGGGGGAAAGAGGCTGAACAATCATATCAGGCTCAAGTAATTCTCTAGTCTGGAGCGTTGGAGAGAATGGCCTGTCCAACAAGTATTCATCATTTTTCTCACTAGAGCTGGGATTGTTGAGATTTCTAAAATCATCTGTTTCGTCATCGTCAGAATGACTAACGCGTTCGAACCCATCGTCATCTGACGCATTCTGTACCTGGAGCTTTTTAATGCCATCAATTTTGAAATCCATTGCAGAAAGATCATCCGAATACATTCGGAGCTTCCCTTCGACTCTTAGTCTTTCTCTTTCCGCATCTCTTCTTCTGATAAGTTCTTCACTATCGGATTCATTTAAAAGCCCCATGTTACTACAATGAAGAAGTTCTGCCATTAGTTCACAAATCTTGAATCTGTCAAACCCAAGTGGTTCAATTTTGTCTCCAAATGCAGTTTTTAACTCTTTCCGCTTTTCTGGAATAGGACTGAGCATTAAGGCCATAAAATCGGGTACTCTTTGGGCAAACAATCTTAGAAGTGTGCCGAGGTAAATAGGATCTCCGCTTGAAGGGGCATAGTCTTCTGTGCTTATGTACGGATCATAATCTGAATTGTTTTTCCGGATAACTTCTATCACAATTCCAACTCCAACAGTCAAAGAATTTCCTCCCTGTAGCATATAAGAAATAAGTTGCTCGATGTATGGTTTCGACACCAGCTGCCTGGTGAGTTCATTAGGTCCAACACATGACTGTTGGTTTTGTGAAGTATTTGCGGAAATTGTGATAATCGCCTTTAAGAAATCGCCAGCAGACGTTTGGATAGCTCCTGGGTGTTCAGGAGATAGAAAATTTAGTAGGTTAGGAATGATATCTTGTCTATGTAGCCACTGAATAAATTAGCACATAATCATGCAGCATCTGGCATACTCACATCAACGATACCTGTCCCACCTTCCGCTTTCTCTAAACTTATTATTTTAAGTAAGAGATCCATGATCATTGGTGAATCAACATGGCGAAGCATATCTTGGACCGCACCATCGAAAGTTTTAAATAAATCAAGCATCTCTTCTGTCTTTTTATCTAATAAAGCTTCATTCACCTTTGTGAAGTAGCTCGCCTGAAGCGGATCTAAAGGTGGTGATAATTTTAAGAAGTCCCAGAACTTTTTCAAGAGCTTTTGGTTTTCTATCAAAGACTCAACTATAGTCCAGTTATCTGAGGACAGTATTTCTGCAGAAAGGTATGCGTAGCGATTTCTTTGCTTATTCTTGACATCATCTTCGGGCTTATATGGCTGTGACTTAAAGTAGGGCCATTCTCTTGCTTTGGGCTCTGAATCCGCGGTTTCATCTTGTACTGGTTCAAGCTTAGGAGCAACGACATAATCTAATAGCTTTTCCAGTACACTATTATTACATAAGTAAGATACCAATTTCGCATGATGTTGCTTTAGTTCCTGTATTAAATCGCTCTCGTCAAGGAGTTCTTCAAGCGTAAGGTCAGCTTTCTCAAGCATTGAGTCAAGGGCAGAGATGTTTGTGTATCCGCCATATCGCCAAAACATTTTGAAATTTGCAAAGCTCTTGTTTTCTCATAAAAACTTATAAGGGGATTTGGTCGAAAATTAACGTATACTGTGATGACCGACGACTAGGTGGCCTCAGAGATGAAACCTGTCCACGCTCCCTGGAATGTATATAATGCTTGAGAAATATCTCTGGGTATCAATGTAATATGAAGAATGGAAAGAAATCCTTAGTACGAAGCATTGTCAACCGTCAGTGGTAGGGACAACGGAATTGTTTATCTAATTACTGCTTTAGCGTTTGGTTGACGTCTTGTTACTACTCCACCTTGATCCCTGCCTAGCGTGACAGCGGGAATTTCAACATGCCATGTTGACGTCTCGCGCTTACACTCTGAAGGTGCATACCTTCGACCATGTACATTGCGTTCAAAGATGATCACGAGATTAATTGTTTATCTTTCATCAGCGCGCTTCTGCTTGGCTTATCGCCTTTACCGACGAACATTCACTCCAGAGAAGATGATAGCTCCCCAATAGGAGCGCATGGGCGTGTATACCAATGATATCAATCAGTATTGTCTCTGGCGTGTTTTGTCTTCTATGACTTCTGTATTCACTCGAAGACTTAAAGCATGTACTTGACAATATGTACATGTAAAATTTCCACAGAAGTCTTGCATATGTTAGACCAATGAGTAGATGACACGACATTGAAATTACGCGCTCATACAATAGGTTGTTGCATTGGTCAACCCATTCATCACAATTCACAACACCTCGAGTTTGTTTCCTTGATCGAACTTCCTCGCTTTAGGCTCATCAAAAATTATCTAGCTTTCTTGCTCAGGAGCAGACGGAGATTTGTGCACGTTGTGATAATTAAATACTTGAGATCAGACGAGGAAGGAGCTGCAGTTTTACTTACGTTGGCATAACTTTCATTATGAATAATTGTTTAACTGTTTAACTGTTTTGCTTTCTTCGTCAGACTTTGATATCTGAAATTGATGATTGAGCAGAGAAGATTTTCTGCTTTTTACCTTGCAGTTGGAGCATTTGGCGTAGAGATGGCCTTACTTAATTTTTATGTTGTGAGTCGAGTAGATTAAGTAAGGCCCCCGCTTTTCCTCTTGATTCTGAGACGTCTGAAGATCCTGAGTTCTCGGTAGTGTTCGATAAATTAGGTCTACACGTTTATTCGTCTCCAAAGCTTGACACTGCATGAGAGGAGCCATAAGGTGGCATGGGATCAATGAATATATCGTCAAATGATCATCAATGAAAGGACAGAGAACTGCAGCGTGTCAACCAACGAATGAATCTTCTCAAGCCTTGTCGAGCTTTATGTTCATATTTCAAAATTCTACCTTTCTCTCTTTCTTCATCAACGCAGAGTCGTTGAATGTAGGTGGCTGGCTAGCTCATACACCTGTATTTTGTTCATTGATTCGGCAACAGAAGATACTGAGATCTAGACGCGAAAAGACTTGGGTCGTGAGCGTAGGTAGAAACAGGAGCTCGATTTTAATCTGTTTACAAAGCCATGAAGACACTAAATTTCATTCACTTGTCGATTATCAAGCACCTTATCGACAACGCCAAATATAGTGAATAGCATCAGAGATGAAGTGAAGTAAAATGGAAACAGATCCCAAGGTCGGGGGTAGTAGCTCTCGGCGAATTTCCAGACAGCTCGTCTCCTATTTTGACCTCAAATCAAAATTTTTACCTGAATTGGAAGTTACTGAATTTGGACCTCGATTTGGACTCGAAATAGTAGATGGAGATCAGCCCGTAGATCTTCATCAAGAACTTGAAAGGGGGTATCGTGTATCCGGGCCTTAACCAGAATTTCTATTGGTCTCCCTTGTCGCCGTTCAACTCTTTTGGATCCCCGAGCTAACCAGCGAGAATTCTCTGGGGACAAGTTTCAATGGTACATAATTACTTGAAGTAGCAAGAAAATCTGCTCTAATGTGGTATGAATAGAAGACTCACTTCCACAGAAATCTCTCCGTAGTCAACCTTACACCTTGCTGTCGCGGGATCAATTGATGATGATAGACACCAGAGCAAGTCCAAATATAAAGTCAGCTAATTATTAAAAAATACTGAAAGAATTTACACTCATATCTTCCTATCCTTATATTCATATTCTTCCTCGACTATTGTGACATGAAATGACACAATCTTTCTGACTAGCTTTGAAAGTTTGTACCTGTAGTACCAGCCTCCGAATACCGGCCACAAAGTACTTGCCACAGGAGTAGCCTCATGAGTGTCAGCCTCGTGAATCACGGCCGCAGATTACCAGCCTCGTGGATGTTCAGCCTCGCGGAAATAATAGGGTTCTGGCGGAGTCAGAACCAATCTATCGGGTCTATCCCGTAACACTTGCTTTCCTTATGCATCAGTGCTATGTTGGTGATAATCACATTGTGTGGTACTGATTTGAATAGTTTACTAAGTCTGCTTTGTGCTGTAGGTTAACAAAGATCTAAACCCACAGGTATTGGTTCACGAAAGAACTGTCCCAAATCTCGATTAATCACACAAGACGTGTAAAAAGGCTATGAGCAGTAGAAGCTAAGAGTATACAAGAATTAGCGGAAAGGAAGACAACCAGTCTCGAAATAGGATGAGGAGGGTATGTATAACTTATCTGAATAACAAGAAGTATTGTTGGATTGATAAGTATGGGGAAGGTGTGTTACAGTTATGAGGAGTAGATGCAATGTTCTGACTTGCGAATATAATGTATGATCCCTCTAATCGAGGATAGAACGGGAATGTGGTAAAGAAGAGTATGTGAGTTATGTAAAGATATATTGAT
>JAKRRZ010001294.1:0-12165 GCA_022627015.2 Podosphaera aphanis
GGGGGAATGATCAACTTGCTGATGGATTTACCAAGCCATTATCACGGGTTTTATTCTCAGAGAAGAGGTCACAAATCGGCGTCAGAGATTTACAAGGATGGGAAGTCGACTCTGTATCCGTGACTTTAGTGCTTGGTTCTATGAAGAAGTGATTCATGAGAGTACATATACTTGTAGCCAAATATATGGAAATGCCTAAGGTAATAGGGGGAATGTTGAGACTCACAAACAGGGTTAGTCTGTTGAGGAACTTAAGCAAGTTGTAGGATATTATCTTCCGTAACTTTCATAGACTAGACTCTTCATCATTACAATCATACAATTCATAACATAATCCAACAAAACGAATCAAATGTCCTTCTACGTCAAAAAGATCAAGGCAAGAAGATAAGACTCGTGGATCCTTGTTCAGACTATAAACGATCGTATGTTGAACAGCGGGCTCGAGGCGCTTACATCGCTTCAATCTGCCAACCTGAAGCATCATTTGATCTTTCGGTAGCGGCTCAACATCAGAACCCAACTAAAGAAGAAGTATCAGCGCTGAATAAACGACTGAAGTGGCAATTAAATAATTTGGATCGTGGACTCAAATAATTACCACTAGAACTCTCCACAGCAAAATTATTCGTGTTTGTTGATGGATCTTTTGCTTATAACAAGGACTTCAGCTCGCAAATTGGCTATGAAATAATACTTGCTAATGAAAATACTGGCGACACAAGTTTTGAAATCACTGGCAACCTAATTCATTACAGTTCGACCATAAGTAAAAGAGTTACTCGAAGTGTTCTGGCATCGGAAATCTATAGCATGGTAGGGGGGATTGACATGGCAATCTCCATTAACACTACAATCACAAAAATATTCGAAAATTTCAACTTCCAAACCTTGCCTTCCGATGTCTGTACTGATTCGTTTTCCTTGTACGATTGTCTTGTAAAGCTGGGAACCACAAGGGAGAAACGTCTGATGATAGATATCATTGCAATACGGCAGTCATACGAAAAACGAGAGCTCTCTGAAATCCGATGGATAAATGGTAACGACAACCGGGCTGATGCTATGACGAAGGCAAATCCTAACAAAGCATTACAAAAGTTCATTGACACAAATAATTTAAATATACGCATTGAGGGCTGGGTCCAACGAAGTGCCAACAATGATGACCAGGAGTTATAAAGATTTCCTTTAGCTGTTTTTCCTAGAAAAAGATTTCATAAGAAGAGTTACCAGTGTCGGCATATTGTTACTATTGTCACATGCTTGACGCGCTAGGGACGAGACTATGTATATAAACTGATTCTAGGATGATTAGAGATAGATGGAGATAGAGAGATAGATTCATTCATAACTTACGTGTGCACACAATTCCAGTTTAAACCAACACTAAGAATTTATCTCAGGAAACAATGCACCACTAATCCATGAAAGATTCAAGGCAAGGCAATACTAGTAGCCAAAGGTTTTAGTCAGGTGTATGGGATTGACTATCTCGAGACATACTCATCTCACCTACGTCGCGAGGAGACTCACTCAGGACTTTGTTGTCTGTCGCGGCCTATCAGGATTGAGAGATACATCAAATTGATGTTGAAGCTGCGTATCTTGAGGGTGACCTCGATAAAGTTATCTTCATGAAATCTCCGCAAAGAATGAACACTACAAACTACGTCAGGGTCAATAAATCTCTTTACGGCCCAAACAATCCGGAAAGGTCTGGTATAGCAAGCTCGACTCAGTACTTGTGTCACTTAACTTTCAGAAGTCAAGTTGTGACCATTGTGTCTACATCAACCAAAGCACTAAACTTGTCATCTGCGGGCAGGAGTTACATGACATCATAGAAACCAAATATCAACTCTCTTCCCGATTCACCATAAAAGACCTTGGGCAAATCGTTACAATCATCGGCTGAAAAATAATTCGTGACAGGCCAACTAGAACATTAAAGATTTCACAATCACACTATGTAATAGATAATGTGAAATAGTTTGGACTCGAAAATGCTAAAACATATACCTCTCCTCTTGATGGATATGATAGTATTCTACCTGCACGAGAAGGAGAATAGCTAGAGATTGCAGTATGTATGAAAATATATAAAGCATCACAGAGCCACAGAAACAACGAATTCGAAGTTATTGGATGAAGCATGGTACCAGTCGATCATACGATTGGAAAGAATATTTAAAAGAATGTAACAAAGTTTTATTTTGACCAGGTTGGGACAGAAAAAGCCGAAAAAGACTGCATTCCATGTAGGAAGGGGAAGCCCGGAATTTCTGTCACTATATAAGAATGGAAACTCCAATTAGAGTATGCTGGTGGATATGATTGGCCGGAGAAATTTAAGGTCAATCAACTACGTCGCTAGATAAGCGAGAAACTTTCGGATAAAATCGGTGTACTTAAGTTTCCCACAGACAATTACCAGGAATGGGTTGACGAAGTTGCAGAAGTTGCGTCTAACATCGAGATGAGGAATAACTTTATCCGCAAGGGAGAATCAAAAGTTACACAGTTCACATCTCGTCAGAATATCACCCAGTTGAGTGAGACGATGCCAATTCCAACTTGTAGTGCGGCGCTCCAGACTTCTGGATCAAGCTCAGTGGACCACGAGGGCGACGTAGCGATGGAGGGAATAGAAATTGATCTCCATGCTCTAGCAGCTATGGTTGCTCAGGTCAACTCCATCGCCGCAGCGAACTAAATTTTATACCAGAACCAGCAGCACCATGGCGAAGTGAATCTGAGGTGGCAAATTTGAGAAGAAAGAAGTTATGTTTGCGATGCAAAAAGGATGGCCATCATGCTCTTTATTGCAAAACCTACAGCGCTCCACGACGACCAATGCAAGCTAACAAATTTCAAAATACATCCTAGGCAGTTAACGATGAAGTGGAATACACTTCGGGAAAATAATAGCCCCCAAAAATAGTCGTGTCTGAAGGAAGGGAGAGTTATGAAGAAAAGAGGATATTGCTGAGATAGATGTACAAAATATGTTGAGTAGACTTCATGGAAGGCCAGTTTTTATAGATACTCTAATCAATTCGACTTCTGTCACTGCATTGGCTGATCTTGGCTGCACAATCTACTCCGCATTCAGTAATAATTTCGCAAATTGACTTAGCCTTGCTCCCGCTAAAATGTCACCATAAGAGCTTCGATTGGCAAAGGACTCGGAAGTCTAGGCCAGATTTATTGTCGATGAAGTTTGCTATGCAAATATTGATCCAGATGGAAAGCACGCAATGATCTGTCGCTATATTATCGACGATTAAACTCATGATCTTATTCTTGGGGAGCCGTGGATGAGAGATAATGATGTCGTTTACAAGGCTCGAGAACGAATTCTATTTTTGAAAAGTGATAATCATCACATCCAGACTCATGGATCACACGCCTCAAAAATAGACGTGACAATGGTAAGACATACAGCAATGTCAGCATACTTAAAGCGAGCCCGGCGTAATTTCCAATTCGGGGG
This sequence comes from Podosphaera aphanis, assembly GCA_022627015.2. Taxonomy (NCBI): domain Eukaryota; kingdom Fungi; phylum Ascomycota; class Leotiomycetes; order Helotiales; family Erysiphaceae; genus Podosphaera; species Podosphaera aphanis. Next base: position 3,497 of record JAKRRZ010001294.1, read on the forward strand.
TGATATCAATCCGATATCTATGTACTCTGCCTCAGTTCACGATATTAACAAGATGCTGGCACCCAACAAGCGAATAACTCGGGGAGAAATATTGGCAAGTCTACCGGAGCAGCTTCGGCATTATTATTACGCTTTCGAAGCTGACAATAATATAATGAAAGCGATCTCCCACCTCATCGACTGGGAGCCGGCTTAGCGATAGAGATTGAGAAAGATGAGTAAGGTAGATCCAGGGATATTTCGAGGGGACCGTTTTATGTAATGTCACGCGGTGAATTGCTTTGTCTCAGAAAAGAAATTACAGACCTTCTTGGTCGTAATTGGATTAGGACGATGAGTTCGCCCGGAGGTGCTTCAGTGCTCTTTGTCAAAAAACCGGGTGGGGGCCCACGGTTTTGTGTTTATCATCGGTTTTTGAATGCCATCACGAGAAAAGACCGGTACCCGCTCCCTTTGGTCAAAGAAACCTTCTGAAACATCTCCAAAGTCCGTTTGTTTAGAAATATCGATGTTAGTGCGGCATCTCACCGAATTCGAGTAAAAGAGGGCGATGAATGGAAAACCGCGTTCCAGACACGACTGGGAAAGTTTGAGTGATTGGTAATGCCATTCGGCCTTGCAGGAGCTCCCGCGGCATGGCAACGGTGGATCGACGACTTCTACACGGCTTACCTAGACGACGTACTCATCTAGAGCGATGGAACTGAAGAGGATCACCTAGAAAAAGTTAAAAAAATGTAACTTCGCAGTTAAAAAGGTTAAATATTTGGGGTTTGCCAATTTTTATCGAGAATACATTTCCGGTTCCGCTCACTCAGCGCCCCCCTTCAGCGTTAGACAAAGAAAGAATTCTCAGGGAAAGGGAAGATTCAGGTAGATCAAGAAGCTGGCAGAGCATTTGAGAAGCTTAAACAGCTTTTCATTTCAGCATCTATCCCAGCTCTATTTAATCCAGATTTAAAATTAGTCCTAGAAACAGACTGCTCAGGCTAGGCAATGAGAGGTTGCCTGTCACAGTGGGATTCTACAGGTAAACTCCGACCAGTTGGTTATTTTTCATAGAAGCTCTCACCATGTGAATGCAATTATGACATCCACGATAAAGAACTACTAGCTATTGTTCGCGCGGCATAATTTTGGAGGTTAGAGCTCATATCTTTGAAGCACCAAATTCAAGTTCTGACGGATCATAAGAATCTTCAGTATTTTAAGACAAAAAGGAACTTGTCTGAAAGATAAATCCGATGGAAGTGTTACGGGTTGAACCCTAAAAAGAAGCACAGGATGCTCCAGTGCCATGATAAGTCACGTGATGATGACCCACAGAACTGTTGAAACTGGAATAGGGGTAAATTAGTCATGTATTTATATAGATAGCCTAGACTTAGCCTGTGTTCTCTAGATTTTGACAATCGACAGATTTTATACCGGACTTGCTCTGTTGTCTACCAACATCAATTGATCCTGCGACAGGAAGTCTTTTCTTGATAGCCTTCCGGATATATATTTGACTTATCGCCCGGGAGATGAAGCAGCCAGTCCAGACGTATTGTCACGGCTGGAACTAGATGCTCCCGCCGACCCGAATGATCCTCGTCTTCGACACCGAGAAATGCAACTCATAGATCCACAATAGATTGCAATGACTGAATAAATTGATAATTTGGAAATAGACGCTCCCACGAGCGGCCTCCTAACACTTTTCGAAGAACTGGAACTAAGCCGTTTATGGAATGAGAGTATCCAAATTGACGGAGAATATCGAGACATAAGAAAAGCATTGTTTCAAAAACAACGATGCTTCCCGCCTTCTGTAACATGTAAGATATCAATTGCCGAGTGTAAGATAAACGCTAAGGGACATGTACAATGGAGGAACTGATTAATAATCCCAGGGTACGGGTCGGATGGTGTAGTGGTATACCATCCAGGCCGGTCTTCCAAGTAGGGTTTGGGTAGCCTGAACATCTACTCCACTCGAGACAGAAGATCGCTGGTTCGACTCCAGCAGACCATACCTTACTGAGGAAAGCTACGATGATGATGGTGGCATGTCTGGATAACTCAAGGTTTTTTGAGAGGTTTCCCTTGAGTGAGTTTCACGGATGGTATAGTTCGGTAGGGGTGAAGAAAAAGCCGCCTGCCACAACCGTAGTGATTCTTGCAAATGATATCCGAGGCATGATGTTCATCACGACTATATCATCATTGTATCTGATTGAAGTCGACACCTGCGTGGGCCACAAGGCGCCAGATCGGGTATAAGAAATCAAAAAAAAAAAAACATCCCAGGGTACGAGCCCCTACAAGCTGCCTTAATTCATAATGCGCACGACTCTCCTGTTACTAGATATCTAGGACGCGAATCGACGCGAAGCACTCTCAGCCGATAATTTTACTGGCCTTGAATGAGTAACATGGTTCGTCAGTGTGTGAGAAACTGCGAAGTTTGTGGGCGAACCCATGTCTGGAGAGATAATAACGTGGTTTTCTAAAGCCAGTACCGATACCAGAGCGGTTCCACCGAGAATTGTCTACTGACGTGAGGGTAGACCTGCCTGCTGATATAGATCAACCGCGATACTTATTGGTTAGCGCCGACAGACTAAGCCAGGAAATAACCCTTGAAGCAATGAAATCTATGTCGGCAGAAGCTTGTGCAGAACGTTTCTTGCAGTATTTTTATCGATTCCACGGTTTTCTTCAAGCAATCACATCTGATCGTGGTGGTGATTGGGTAGGCAAGGCTTGTGCTCAACACATCTACGTCTAAGCATACTTATTCATGTACTAGTACGCTCTTAGAAAGAACGTCGTCCGAGGTCCCTGCAGACTGCCTACATGGAGAACTTACATTGACAGAAAATTTACCGGAGAAGGTAACCTTGTGAGGAGAGCGCAAATGTCTAGAGGGACCTGTGCCAGACAGACAGGTACAGAGATAGAGCCGAACCGCTTCCTACTTTCTGGCCGAGAGGCTTCCTACTAGGGACCCTCTTACTTGTTGTATCTAACTTGTATCTAGCCTATAATTAATACTGCTCTGGATATATTTCGACATAATCAAAAAAGTGTCTATTCATGACGTAAACGCAGTATATGAAAAATGTAATGCAGACCCTAGTTAAACCGCGCCGTAACCCCTAAATACGCCGATCGCTGAGGTTTGCTTTTCGATAGATTTAATTCAAGCAACCCAATCCGAATGAACCTGCCCCCCGCTAAAAGCCAGCCACCATTTGACGACACCTTTAAAATATAGGCAAGGCCACAGAAGATACAGAAAAGATTGAAGGTTCCGGATTACTTGGAATATGATTTTATTCCAATAAAATGACAACAAGAGCAGGGTGCGTTGCTCATGGAACGTTTTATTATCAGGGAGGAAGCTAGATATCTTTGTATATTTCAATGCCGCGAAGAAGTTTGTGAGTTTGGATCTTTCTGATCTTGTCCCAAAGTTAATACTGGCGGTGCTTCGGGTTTGCGCCCAGGAGGCCAAAAATCTATTGCCGCAACGACGTCATCCCCCTTTTCATCTTCATAAGCATACAGGATCTGCTTTCTATTAGCATTGTCGTCAACTCAAACTCGTTTACTGTGGCTTACTTCTCTTGTACTTGTGTGAAGCATGCGGGTATTACGATGCGGAACAATATGTACTGCATTAGTATCAATATTTCTAATCTCTATAAAGTTCGGCTCAAATGCCAATATCCAAGGATAGGAAAGTGCAAAACTTTGTGGGAGGCCCTCCCAGTCAACTCTCCAATCCGGCCTGGCCCGCCATCCGTTGCGATTGACAAAGAATGAGAATTCTGAATAGTTAAGAAGGAATTCACCATTAAGGCGCTCAATATGTAAGGGTCGGACATTTTCTTTTCGAGCAACAAAATCCAGCGAAGTATCTGCTTGGTCTAGAAGTGATTGAGTCTCAAGAGTCTCCAAGGACACGACCTCAAATCCTCTAGCACATGCAACACATAATTTGGACTTGAGGAAATGGATAGAAGAAGATTCGGTTGGAATATAGAACTCCTTGAAAGCTTTGAGTTCATCTTGTCCAGTGTTGAAAATCTTGAATCCTTTTGGCTTCTTACCCTTTGACGTGGCATCATTGGGCTCAAACACCTTAATGGTTGTTGATAAGGCCGAGGATTTTACACAACACACTAGATGTCGCCCGAGACAGATACCAGTTCTAAAAAAGTTGCAGTGGCTTTGGATTTTTTTGGGCCGTTTTACTATTGCAGGTTCATTTGGATTTAATGCTGCAAGTGCGAATGAAAGTAAAGATTTCTGTGAAAGTACCAGAATCAATTGATATTCCTCAAGAACATCAATTTGCGTCACATTTGTCACATCAAGCACCCGCGATGGAGTTGTATTGCCGATATCTTTAGCTTTGCGTTCAGATAGATAAATTCCTGAATCTGTGCCATAAATCAACCTCCTACCACCATCTGATTAAGGTTAGCCTGTAGAAATAATGATGAAAGAAAAGAGAACAAACCAAAAGGAGCCACACAATTGACTCTGTTTGATGCAGTGAAATAACCATCCGACAATATAGAGCGATTATAAAAATCCCCACGCTTTCTTAGAATATTTTGTTGTCCTCCAATATATTCCATCCATTTATTTCTGGACCCTGCAGTGCTAGCGTAGAGAGTTAATTCGTACCCACCCTTACCAAGATGTCTACAAGTGATGGGAAAGCCTTCCTTTTTCGAAGCCTCGTTGTTAGTTAATTTTGCACTGGGAATAAGACTTGATGATGGGCGCTTTGAAACTCCTAGCTTTGGCATAAATTCTTCCATTTCGCGTATAGATAGGAGCTCCAGAGGTATAGGCCTACGGTATACTTTCACTTCTTCTTTTTTTGCGACTGTTTTTACACGAACCAAAAGCATGGCATGATCAAAAAGATAAGCTTGAATGTCTGAAGGATCGGTCGGTGTTTTTTTTAGGGTTCCTTTGTAGATCAATTCTCGTCCAGGATCTGTAAGCTTGAGGTCCACGCGTTCGTTTGGTCGAAACCGAAGTTGTTCGTGTAGTCTTTTGAGATTGAACCGATTTTCTGCTTTACCAGATTCCGCATTAACTCTAGAAAGCAAGTCACGAATCATTTTGATAGCTAAAGGGACATCTTCCAAGTCTTTGTTGTTAGAGGACTTATCAGTGTACTTGAGTACATTATCTAATAGGAGTGGATAGCGGGCTAGCCTAGTAGTTGGTTTTGTTAAATATCCATTGAGTTCCAGCTTTCTTGACTCCTTACGTCTCTCAGTTTCATCGACAAATTTCGAAAATAATGGATTAAGAGATCTCTCATTTTCAAATTCAAATTTTCCTGCCAGTTGGTTGGAGCCATATATGATGAAAGGTTCAAATTGAGGTACAAACTCGAGGAAAATATCACCAACACATTGAACTACCGGCTGTTTTCTCTGCCGCTCTGTGAGGACTTCAGCAAATCGAGAGCTAACGGCATGAATACTGGGTTGGTCTATGATATTTGAAAATATAGTCCTAACTGTTCGCTCTCTCCTTGATTCGGGAATAGGTGATGGAGAAGCAGGATTATTTGAACGTAATGGTATGATCCAGAAGTCTCTCAGGTACTCCAAATCTTTAACGAAATCTCTCTCGGTATACATAATCTCAGAGATTACTTCTTGACGTTTTTTTTCACGTTCATCAACGCTATCAGCTACCTCTTGCGAAACAGTGTTAATCCAAAGTTTCTGTTCATCAGGTTCGTCTTGATCATGCAAGCTTGATTGAGACTTCTCTCTTCTTAGTCCTGGTTGTGGTTTAAGGTTGAGCCTAGATTGTTGCTCAAGTCTTCGCGGACAAGCTATTGAGTAACAAAGCTGATCTCTTGTACAAGTTGGTGAGTAACATTCAGTCAATAAAACAAACACACCATTTACGTCTGGTGCCTCATGCGGCTCATCCATCATAGTCTCTCTGAATTGATACATCTCGGTCGTAGAGTCACGGAGTCGGTGGTCATAGGTTACATCGTGAAAGAATTTCTGGGCGTCTAGTGCTCGCCCAAGAAGAAGGGCTAAATTCCTGTCAGTGGTTTTTATGATATATGAGATTACATCCACGGCTTCAGCTCCACTAAAAGCATTTTTGTACGTAAGATCATTCTTGGTTCGATCTCCGACACATATTTTATCTCTGAAGCATTCGCCAACTTTAGAAAGTAGTGCTGGATACACAAGGGGGGATTTTTGGCGTTTTTCGATAGTGCCGGTGCCTGTACCACTACTAATAGATTTTGTTGTTCGATGTTGGCCAGAGTCTAATTGTTCAGTTGCCGTTACCGAGGAAGCCATAGACATTGATCTGCTCGTATCTGCCGGTACTACTGAACCTATGCTGGTTGTTCGAGTTTGAATAGCAGGGCTCCGAGGATTATGTGAAGAGTAAACATCAACCATAGGTTCAAGAGGCCCAGATTGCGATGTTCTTCGACTAGGAATCACTCTACCACTCATTATCTGGTGTTGATCTCGGTCTTGTACAGAGCTATTTATTGACATTGACCGTTCATAGTGCCTTTCGGGGACAACTCGGCCCTGAGCGGTTGTTTTCGATACTTGAGCTGGATACTGAGCTTGTCTAAAAGAGTTCATTGGTACTTGCGCATATATCTTTGGCGGCGGATTATACATTTGGGGTCTTGGAGAGATTGTAGCCTGTGCTCGATTTTGATCTGTATCTAGGGCTGGGCTGTTTCCAACAAAATATCGTGGAGCAGGAGACCTTTGCGCAAACTGAGGTGGCGGTGGAGCATTTCGAGGATCGATACGATTTGGAGCAGGATACGGACGGCGTTCTGGAAAATTGTGCACCGGTAAGAATTGTGGTTGAGGCTGCGATTGTACTTGGCTAGAAGAGATCCCTCTCATGTCCTGCTGATTGCCATTAAATTGTAATCCTACGGCACTTTGTCCCCCACCGCGTTGAGAGTAGTACGACACGTCTTGCTGTTGCCTTTCAGGTTGTGGTCTATGAATTCCATTGTTCATGCTAGAAGATGCCAGGTTTTGAGCCTGAATACGCCCCTGGCTGATAGACGGTGGTGGGACTGATGAGTTCATGGTATGAGATCGTCCTGGCGGAGGTGCTGCACCGAAAATGTTGGAAAAGGCGGCTTCTCGTTCAAAATTCGAGGCATGTCCATATTGATTGGGGCGAGGTGGGCCAGAGTGACCTTGCTGATATTCTGCCATTCCTTTCAGTGCTGCGAAATCAAGCCTGAAACTTCAGATTGGCTGCCAACGTTGTCCTGGCCTCAGCGTGGCAGAATTTTGAAATCGAGACCAAATCAGTTTCTCCCGGCCGAGGCAAATAGGTCCCTGAAAAAAAGGTGACCAGGTCTTTCTCGCGGTCGCCCGTTAAGAGGCCAACGCAGCAGTGCTGGGTGCGCGATAGATGAGTAAGGATGAGTTATAATAATTTCTTGACCACCAGAAGTTATATTGCTAGTCGCAGATATGATGCCGTCTGAGATAGATATGCATTGGACTTGAGTAGAACCAATCAGCCGCTGAAATGTGCAGTTGTTGTATAAAATGCCCAGCTACTTGCTTGTCTCCAACAAGTTCAAGCGTTGTGCTTCGCTAGAGGCGGTAAAATCCGGTTCCGAACTACCGTGTTTGGGTCAGAGAGCTGATAGCTCTTAATATGGAAATAAATGTTTTAGAAAGTATACTGTCGCTACCCCTGATATAGAATGTACCCCCTACAGAATATTTGCCGATAATAGAATATTTGAGGTCGAAAAAATGTAATCCAAATACAAAATAGAATAATTAGAATATTCTAATTGTCCGCCATAATTATTCTATAGCAGGGGTCACCTGGCCAATTTACAAGGAGTAGTTACTACCCATGTAAGGAGTAAGTGTTGTGTATTGCACCACTATAAGTTCCGACAATCGATGACATGACATGTACCAACCTTGAAAAAAGACCACAATCGTCCATATAATTTGACAAAGCTGCTCTGGGATGCACATTTTCTACTTTTGTCGAATTTGAAAGGATTAAATGTACCAATGTCGTTATTTGGTGACAGAGGTTTGACTCAAATAATCAACACAGTAAATCACCGCGCGTTCTTCGTTTACCCACTGAACGTAATATCACTGGCAGTACACAATGTTTCTTTCTAAGACATTACGACGATTTTTATTTACCAGAAGCTCTCCTTGTGTAAGTGGAATACTCAAACACGAGATAAAGTATATAAAAAAGGTAAGAAATATTCAAGACGTGACTTAGTTGAGCTTAAAAAAAGGTCATGTGATATTCCCACACATACTCTCTCTCAAGGGTCCTGAATATGAAAGTCGATTTGTGACAGGGGTTTTGCCATACAAAATTCTATAAATTTTTTGGCTAAGCCTATTTAGGAAGTGATAACCGTCACTTTGTATGGCTTACGTGTACGAAAAATAATGAATGTGTAACGAACAGGCGCTAGCTCACTCGTGATATCACACGTGACATTATGTATAAGTAAAACGTACCTTAATGCACCCTGGGAATCGGTGCTATCACGTGAATGATTGACAAAAATAATCTGAAAATAATGGTTAGCGTGCGATAATTAAAGGGGACCCTTGTAAATAACGTCCTAGCCTATT
>JAKRRZ010001295.1:0-12162 GCA_022627015.2 Podosphaera aphanis
CCGCGTGGATGAATGGGGATCCTGAAGGGAAAGATTGCGACTCTTCTTGGCTATCCCAGATATGCGAACATACTGAGCGTTTACAGCCGGCACCGCGTGAAGGTGAAGAGTTCGACTTTGCCAGCCTCACGTGTTGAAGATCCACTAATGAACGTCCCTTAACACGGGTACAAAAATTTACTTTCACGTGACATATGCCTGTTCACTCTGATCTAATGTGAAATTGTGCCAATTCACAATTATCTTCATGCAAGGTTTTATAAAATTTCATCCAAATCTGAATCAAAAAGTCTGGTTTAAATTCTCCAATTAAATTTTCAAGATAGCATCTCTTTAGATGGGACTAATGGAAATTTTTGTCTTCGTAACTGTTTGATTTTTAGTGAAATTCTATTGTACTGCATAACAACTAAATATCTAAATACATTTCCAAAAAAATATATCTTAAACTAACAATAAGGGATTAACCATAACGCTCATAATACATTGGTGAAGGTAATTTTCTAGGAGTCCAAGTATGTGGCTTTGTACGAGAACTCTCAAGCTCCTTGATTTCATCATGAAGTTTGATTATCCCTGCGACGTCTTCCAGGGACTTTGCGACAAATTTCATGTTACCGTGAGCATGCTGATTATCAATTTTGTCTATTAGCCACTGAATTTTTTCTTTAGCTCCCTGCCAATCAGGCATCGTCGGAGCTTCGTCTTCCAGAAAAACAAGTTGATCCTCATCATAAAATATTTGAGGGAGTTCACAAGCTCCGAAATCCGAGTGTTCGACTAGGTCGATAGAGACGGAATTGCTAACAGCTAAAACTTCTGGTCGAAGAACTAGCTGTGTCTCGACCCAGAATGGGCAAGACCTCCGGCACTGGACTCTACCGAAAAACTTGACTGGGTCCTGGAAGTCTTCAAAACAATAAACAATATGTTTAAAGATAAGAAATCGGCTCATGAGAAAAGCGTCACATGCACACGTCCATCTTGCTGGATCTGCATGAAAATTTAGCAAGTCCTGCGCATCAGTGCTTTGGCTTTTGCATATTTTACAATCCTGTTTAAATTTTTTTTGCCAGCTGGCAGCTGCTTTCCTCCTATTCCCAGTTTGTATAGCCTGCATTCGGTCGATCCCTTGCGGAATTAATTGAGAAATGAAGATCCAAATTACCATATCAATACGTGGGCGGGCAAAGCTGTGGAGGTAATCATGTTTGATTTTTCTCCAGTGTGATTCAACAATCATCGTCGTCTTCAAAACAGGAATTTGTTGGGAGTGGTGAGAGCGTGCCCACAGTTTCCACTGACCAAAATCATACCAGTTCGCGAATAGATACGCCCAGAGCTTGTAAAAGCCCTTTGCATAACACCAATTATACATCTCAGATGCGCATTCGCTATGTATGGTGCTAGCTGTACGTAGGATGCCGTTGCGATCAGGTATCATAGGATGGCCATTGAAGTGCCGGCTGAACATCTCTAAGACAGGTCTCTGATCTTCTGGACTAGAATGTTCTTGAAGGCCATTACCCACGAAGACGATCTTCTTGGACTTACACTGACAGAAACTAAGCCAGCACCTAATGTTAGATTATATAAATAGAAAATATATATGCACCATACATATGATTACTGTCAGGATGCTTGACTGGAATGAAACCTCACCAAATCTCGAGACTAGGAACTATAACCTGGACATTACCGGGAGAATATTGAAACAGAGAGTTCGCATTGGATTTTTTTAATTTCATTTCTATGGCACGTTTCGCATGCCAAAAACAAAGCTGGATTCTGGCTGACGGCCAGAACTGCTCAATTGCATTGATTTCAGATTTATCTTTGTCGCAGTCAACAAAAGAAGGATAGACCCCCAAATTATCTAGGACTCTGAGAAACTGGTATTTGACTTGCGTCATGGTTCCAGGCGAGGAAGTTCCGAATGAGTTATTTTTTTCGACAAGGTAAGCCATTGGAGCCCCAGTTCCATCAAGCTCAGCAGGTACGCCGTATAAATCCATGCCTGCATTGTTAGTGCCATAGGTTGCATCGATGGCTATTTCTCTCGTTGTTCCCGAAAGGGCGTCGATAGAGGCACGAATGTAAAAACCTTAAGCACGAACATTAGCCACAAATATAGATCTATGATGATACATGTCTCTATTCTCTTCCAGCAACATTCCTGCAGACAATACTGGGTCGTTGTCGCGTCCCCAGTGGCTTTTGCTGGCTTGTCTCCAATGGCAGTAAACTTGGTGTTCAGCTATTTCATCTGCAGTTGTAAGCCCGGATGATAAAAGATGATGATAGATTTCCTGCGGTGTCTGCGTGATAACTCGGTCATCCACGAATTTTCAGATTTCCAGCGTCATATGAATGTCATCATAGGTAGTATGATGCTTGTGGTGATATCTTAAAATTAGCGTTTGCTCATTTAAGGATGGACGAAAACTAAGAATGCTTGCACATTCAAAACCTCTCCATCTGGCCTCTATTTCGAAATTCATTCTTGGAGTCAAGATTTGGACGAGCATCTTGACAGCAAAGGTAAGTGTAATGAAGATATTGAGTGTTAGCTCCCGCTCTTCTGAAACGAAAGCCAGAATTCTGCCAAAAGATTTTGGGGAGTTGATCGATGGCCTGGTTCAGAAGTTTTCGATCTGAACTACCATCTTCTATGAATTCTAATTCCGAGTCGAAAGACACTGATAACTGGTTTAAAGCGAAGATACATTTGATATCTATTTCTTTTATTTGTGCCTGTTACAAGGCTTTGTTAACTTTATTTGCCGTATAGAAAAATATACAGGAAAAGACAGGTCTGCTTCGGGAATCAATTTCATTAAAAAAGTCATCCCATTAGTTGAATGATTGAATTGCTCGTTTTTCGTAAAGCGTCTTTTTTAATCATCGAAAAATCTTCGACGGGACGCATTTTTGCACATGCAGAACATAATCGGGTTAAAGGTTCCATTTCCTCTAAATAAATCCGATGTAAAACTGAAAAAGTACAAGCAAAGACGTGTGAATGGATTGAGGTGACGGGGAGGAGCAACAAGAAAACCTTTGTATGGTGATTAATTATGAGGATGTTTAATTTCCACTTTTGATTGAATTTTCGAGTTGGAATAATTGGATTTTTGTGAACGGTACGTATTATGATTATGCAAATTTATGAACATAATCCTATCACGTGTGCGAAAACTTTTGAACCCGCGTTACGGACCTATCCACTAATGCTGACTGATTTCTGGGTCTGTTCAGTTAAGAGGTCTAATGAGTAGTAAGTTTTAGCCAATTCATTGAGTTTTTTTCATTACAATTCGTGAAGTTACAGGCGACATAGCGTAAATATACATCGACATTAGCAACCTGATTTACAGATGAAGTTCTATCTAGGTCTGTGACTATTTCTGGAAATGAGGATAGAACCGAATGATTAACCCAGGCCAAATGTGATATTTGACGCAATCCAGTATTCGTACTAAGAAAACATGAGTGGTATCAAATATTTTACAGTGCAGACTTTCTACTCTGCCTTGGTATTTCCACTGAACAACAGACCTTGCTTTAGGTCGCTCCAACTTGCATCCCAACTATCAACAAAGTAATTTCGCTTCGCATGCCACGGTCCTTTATCACCTGACTTCGGCAACATGTTCTTCGCGTTCTCAATGTATGTAGATGTCAAGTTTAACATTGGAGTCGTTTGCATGCCTTTCTCTTCATCAGCAGTCATATGGGGACATACACTCTTGTAATTATTCCTATCCATATACTTCAATAAACGGCATATGTGCATTGCAGTAGAATCAGCGCCAAGAGTCCAGGAGGCATTGGTGTAGCCAACGACAAAGGCTGCATTCGGTAAATCCTGCAGCATACAGCCCTTCCAAAAATACTTGGATGTCACATCAACGGGTTTCTTATCAATGGTGATACTAGCACCACCAGCGAGCTGCAATTGGAGCCCGGTGGCAGTTATGATAATGTCAGGTTCTAGTACTTGGCCGCTAGATGTTCGGATTTCAGTTTCTGTAACGGTATCAATAACATCTGTGACGACACTGGCCTTCCCGCTGTGAAGGGAAGCGTAAAAATCTCCATCGGGTGATAGACACAGGCGCTGTTCCCATGGATTATATTTGGGGTTAAAATGTGGATCCAAAGAATATTTTGCAGGGAGGTGGGCCTTGGCATTTGCACGGAGGAGCTTCCGTGCCAAGCCTGGGAAGGCACGACAAAATTGCACGAAGCAAAAGGGTACAACAAGGAACTTGAGTCGCGCTATGCGTACAGCAACACCAAGAGGGAGAACGCGTCGCAAGAGATAGGAGATCTTGTCCACAGCTGGGGCAGCTAGGATGTAAGTTGGACTACGCTGCAGCATTGTAACATGCGCGGCTTTGTCGGCCAAGTTTGGTACGAGAGTGATTGCTGTAGCGCCGCTGCCGATAACCACAATCTTTTTGTCTGTATAGTCAAGATCCTCGGGCCAGAATTGGGGGTGTATCACAGTTCCTTTGAAATTTTCTATGCCAGGAATTTGGGCTTTCAATGGCTCTTTGTAATTATAATATCCCGTACCGAATATGACAAACCGGGCTTTGTATGTGATTTCAACTCCATCAGCGTCCACGAGCAAGTCCCAAATTTTTTCGGATGTAGACCAGTTCCCACTTAAGACCCTATGCTTAAAGCGAATATGTCGATCAATTCCTTCAGCCGCAGCACATTCGCGAATGTATTTTCGAATTGACTCGCCGTCCGCTATTGACTTCTCTTCCAACCATGGTCGCCAAGGAAATCCGAAAGTATTCAAGTCCGAGTCAGAACGGATTCCAGGATATCGGAAGAGATCCCAAGTTCCCCCAACCGTGTCGCGAGCTTCGATGATTGCGTAAGTGTGATTAGGGAGCTCACTTTGAATGCGATAGCCAGCATTAATACCAGAGATTCCCGCGCCAATTATGAGTACGTCGACAAATTTTGATTCATGCTCGTTGGAGTATTCCATGATATGCTTTAGCAATCGATAAAGAGTGACTGTTGTTTTCACGACAAAATCATTGTCAGGCAACTCGCCAGGAAATATTTATAGATGTACATATATTTGTTGGGGATCACAGTTTATTTACATGTATGCACATGTACGCACAAATCTGGTACGTGAAGGGCTGGCACGAATTGACCTCAGCATTTCTAAAAGCGTTCAAGATCCACGAATCTTCTTGCAGATATTCTGGTCTCCCCCCCTTCCCATGCACGATCGACCCGAGCTAACCCATGCTTTGAAACCTTCATCTGTGCTTCTGGAACGCTGTTTACTGAATAAATGTACATGTACATGTATCGTTCCAATGAATCATTCATAAACCTCAAGCTCAAAAAATATATATTTTCAGGGAATCTCAACTAACATATTTCCAGGATAGTGGGCCATACAAGATACTATCTCCCGCTAGCGTAGTTTTAAAACTTATAATCTCAAAGCTAAAAAGATGGATTTGTCGGGCTGGATTGCAGAAAAAATAGAGATGAGCAAAAGTTCCGAATACTTTTGCTTATTGATGGGGGGATGATGTTTACAAAACTTTGACTGTCTGTGCGTTAAATGCCTCATTTGTGGCAAGGTCGGGCAAGGAGAGCTGTGGCGTTGGACGTCGAATGGCCTACCGGACCCCCGCTAAAAGCTCAAAGTCTTGTGTATATTACCAGCACATCAGCACTCAGCAGCATACAACACTTTCTCCTCGCTACTTAGAAGCTTTTTATGCAAGCCCCTGCAATGTAGCCTAGTAAAATCCATCTCTTTAGGTTTGAAAATTTACAGTTTTCAAATTACATGTACTAAGTCGGCCTACCACGTTCCGGGACAACCACACTTCGGGACTGCCACACTCCGGGACTGCCACACTCCGGGACTGCCACACTCCGGGACTGCCACACTCCGGGACAATTTTATAATTTATTCCAACTGAAAGAATTATTATTTTACACTACAACAAGAATCTGTATTTCAAATTCAATGAGACATTCTTCAAAAGAATAAGTCTGCTCATGGTTTACATTTAATTAGCCCTTCTAGTCGCTCTCTCCTCTTGCCGTGTTCTGTTTCGTGCGTCAATAGCTGATGCTACCTTTGCTTCCTCTTGAGCTTTTTTAATTGCCTCAATGTCAGAAAATTGAATATTAGGGTGGACCGATATCCTCTTTCTCTTCTTAGAAGCTGATAAGCGCTCTATTTCGAGTGCTTAGGCATCGTTGACGATCGTTTTTTCTGCCAGTTGTGCTTGAAACTCTCCGATCGATTTTGTAACTTTGCGCATGAACAGAGTTGTACCTTGTGTGAGTTCATTTTTGTCCCGAAATTTTTGTAAAACTGGCGTGAAAATCGGCTGGCTTCCGAGGAGTGTGAATCTCATCAAGTTTGCGCTTAAATGATGATGGTTCGAGGGTTGTTGGGCGTTGTTTGAGGGTAGGTAGGGTAAAGCGATTCCTCAGACCTTTTTGACGATTGAATGGGAACAAGCCGGCTGCGCGCCATCCGGCTTTGATCTGACTAACTGCTAGACGCTCATGGCGAGCATTGTTATGACAATTGGTAAATCTTTGCTTTTTTAATGATGCTGTATCGTGAATTGTTGATAGACTCTCGATCAGCTGACGGTAACGAGCTCTGAGAGGTGAAAAACACGATAAATCAAGCGGTTGGAGGATATGCGACGTAGGTGGAGGTATATAGACTAAATGGACTTTATTTTGGTAGCACCCCCATTGAAAATCCATGTTTGTATGGCTTCCATGGCCATCAACTAGCAGAATTCGCCGGCAAGTTTGATCTCGAGGCTTAGTTTCGGGCAAGAAAATCGTTTTAAGCCATCCCATTGCCATTCTATTAGCTGTCCATTCATTCTGGGATGTTGTATAAATCCAATCGGGCACTTCCTGCTCAAACCAGTTGCTTTGTGGTGCCGCACCTTTGAAAATTATGAGAGGTCGAGTTTTCCGGCCGTCAACACTAATCGTCTCCACGATTGAGACCCATTCATGATCTTCGAGGGCTTTACGATAGGTAGAACTTTTGTCCGATGCACCTATTACCCGCTGATTGGTACAGATGCCGAGTCCAAGTCTATGCTCGTCCATGTTCCATATATTCTCGGGCAGAATATGGAAATCACGCTTCACACTCTCAAAAAGAGTATAAAAGCCATCAATTAACTCGGGGGTAGCTGCTTCTACTCTTGCTTTATCGAGAGGTTTCCCGGTCATCCCTTTAATTTGAGAGTGGCGTAACAAAAATCGATATATCCAATTCTTGCTGACGAAAGTAATGTCCTCCTGCAAGCCCTGTATCTTTGCGACTATTTTCGCACATATACATGCGACGGAGCTTGTTTTACTTTGTCCAATTGGATTATCCAGTTGACAAGGTACAATTCCTGATCACTTGTCAACAGTTTTAGATGTTCAGCGCCTTCCTTATGCGATTGTCGTTTTTGTCTAATCCTGTAGTTAAAAGTACTGACTGGGATGCCAAATTCTGTTGCTGCCGCCCGCTGAGATGAAAATTCATTTCGTTCAAAAGCTGTAATAGCATCTTGAACTCGTGACTCAAATGAAGACATTTTTTATATAATTTTACAAGTTACGTTCGATTTAAAAACGGGGTCTTGAGAAAGGGTATTGGATATGGTGGGCTAGATGAAAAGTGTCCCGTAATGTGGTTGTCCCGGAACGTGGTAGGCCAACTTATGAGCCATGACATAGACTTATTTAGTGCTGGGTGACGCTTGAAACACTTTATTACAAGTTCACCCCGACTCACTCTCTTGCTCACGCTCAAGTGCCTGAAGGGCCTAAATGCAATTTCGAAGTAGTGTCAAACTTCGCTGTCGAGGTGCTATGACTTCCATCTATGTCTGTTTTGTTCAAGAACAAGATCCTTACATGAAAGTGACCATTTTCTTGCAAATTTATATTCCTTTTCTGAACAGACTAATCTGAGGTATGATAGCGACTGAACGATATCTCTCACGAGTTTTATCACGTGGTCATCACATGTGTATATCCTTAAGGATAACCTATCTATAAGGATGCGAATCATGGTTAGATGAGCAACTTTACAGCGAGGGTTGATACTACTTCGAAATTGCATTTAGGCCCTTCAGGCACTTGAGCGTGAGCAAGAGAGTGAGTCGGGGTGAACTTGTAATAAAGTGTTTCAAGCGTCACCCAGCACTAAATAAGTCTATGTCATGGCTCATAAGATTAAAAGAAAGCGAGAGAATGAGCAGAAGCCCACATCGATTGGATACATCGATTGGATCCTTGAGCAGTGGGTTTCCATCCTTTGAATAGATGAAACTTAGGCAATAGAATTCAAGTTGCAAGCTAGGTTTGTTGATACTACCATTCAGTCTTCTGCAATCGTTCGGAATAAGCTCCCTTTGCTCGTATAAAATGGTGAAAAACTAATGCATTGGAGTGTACTTTTAGCTGACCGAGCTAGCCAGCTCAAAAATGATTAGATGTGGTAGCTAAGCAAAAAATGTTGAAAGGAAGAAGCTTCAACATGTTGGCACAATGGAGGAAAACGAAGTTTCGGCGAAAGTGGCCACAGAGAGTCTGCGCCCGTCGAGTAGCCAAATGGGTCGGTCGGTCTTCAACAGGCCCGACCACCAAAACGATGCTGTTGCAACTGCGGAGAGACTGGGCGCAACGCTCAAACGTGCCAAAAAATACAGAAAGCTCTTGTTGGAAGTTCTGAACTTAGGCGTCCATAGCTAGATCGCTGCACGTCCGTCTTAAGTTCCCGACTCTCCCGGAAATAAGAGCGGATTTTCCACGGAGTGCGAAGCGGGAATAGGAAGCTCGTTTGATGGAGGTGAGGTAGGGGTGAGATGTGGAAAGTGCTCTTCACAGTAGAAAAGGAATAGGCGGAAGAGAAGTGTAATTTAGATAGCGGTCTTCACAGAGGAAGAGGATAATTGAGGAATAAAATTATATTCAGAAGACGTTGCATGGAGAAAAAGCCCCACGACGTGAAGTCGATATGTGTATATTGGATCTCCAAGTGAAATTGTAAAATGATCTTAATACGGTTGTATGAAACCCAGAGGACAACTCCAACCTCCTGCAGCGACACGCCCACGTCTTTCCGTGAAACCGACACGATCACGGGTCTCAAATTAGTTTGCAGGAGTCAGTTTCTGTGGTGCTCTGGTACCAAATTCTTGAGCTAGAACACTTGTTCGATCTGATGCGTGATCGATTATTACGAATCATTATGTTTCTCCACAGCTCCTCAATTTCAATCAATAATAGAATGATGATTTTATATTGAACAGCCATATGAATGAAATATAATTCGGTATGCCTATGCTAAGATATTTTTAACAAGACTTAGCGTTCTGCGCAGGTATTGGGGGGACCAAAATTTAAATGTATTCAAGATTTGAAAAAAAAAAAAAAAAAATATTCTTTTCAAAGAAACGCCAACGTGAACGCAATTAGGGAGATAACAAAACCGAAGATCCTCAACTCAAGGCTCAGCAGGGTCAGATGGTTTCCTGAAAGAGCAATGATGGCCGAGGAGAAACGGCCACACTCGAGGATCAGTCATTGTGAGCGTACCTACCGAGGCTTACCGACATGAAGTGATTGGAAACACGCAGTACTGTTTGTACGTAGCCCAACGCTGCTCACCTCATTCATAGGTTAAGCAGTGTTTTACCACCAAAAAATGGAGGCAAACTCAAGCATCCTTAAACACGGCAAAGAGACGACGTGGCGAGTATGCGGGCGCCCACCAAGCCGCAGACTAGAGTTCAAAGGGCTCGTTATGAACTTTTGCAACGAATGCCAGACTCAAGGGAATCTGATCAGGGACAAATAAACCAACAGCAGCAACTAATTCAGATGGCTAAGAGCCCATAACGGGAGTACAGAGGGGCCTGGGCAGAAACTCGGCCCTGACCCATGTCGCTATCTTTACTACTGCTGGCCCGCATAAAGGTCGAATTGCTTGAGGATATGCAAGTTCATATGCAGGTGGAAACTCTTTTTCCTTGGTCAAAGCATAGAGAGATGGGAAGGCGAGAAGGTCTGAAAATTCGCTGAGAGCCATTTCCCCCGACTTTGAGAGTAGTTTCTATATCACTTTCATTCATTTTTGACGTCTACTAAATACGTTTTAACTTGACGAAAAATGATTTTAGTAACTTGAACTTTGTCAAGGGTGAATAATAAACTGCTCAGTTTCGTATTTTTTCGTCTATAGCGCCGTCCACAGTGAAATTAGATAGTGTTAGGTGATGATTGAATGTGAAGCGGAACTGATCTTAAAGTCGGGGGGAATGGCTCCTTCCCCTCTCTCTGTGATTTGACCAAGGAAAAGAATTTTCACCTGCATATATAGACTTGCATATCCTCAAGCAATTCGACCTTTATGCGGGCCAGCAGTAGTAGTACACTCCTGTGGAGTCCTGTGGCTTCGGTTAACATCATGTAGATCACTTAATCCCTGTACCTATATATTTACCCCTTTGTTTACTGTAGAGAATACAAGACACATTCTTACTAGCCAAGCTATCTGTATAGACCTCTATCTGCTGTAGGTTGCTATACGGTGTAGCCACGGCTGGATTGTGTAATAACCACAGTCCGACGCGAGTGAGGCCGGGTCGGGTCAGGTTGACTACCGATACCTCGTCCCACTTTAATGACCGAGAAATTGCAAGACTACCTAACAGGTGTTGGACATGTGGAGCCTAGCCTCCGGAATGACAAAAGCAAGTTTACATGCGTTTTCGCCCTCGATTGACACTGTTCTGTCTCGGCCACCGCGCAGCCGTGTCGATCCCTAAACTTCCCTATCTCCTGTATCTATCTATTTCAGCCCGATTTTACTTTGCTAGCCTATGCCTACCATGCCTACGCTCGGCATCTGGTATATACCACTGGTCCTTACGAACTCTGCGGATTTCTGCCACCCTTTCTCCCCAAGCAATTCCTCCAGGGCCGGTGCCCTTCGCCGTCCACTCACAGCCCGCCACCTGGTAAGAGCTCTCCGACATTCGACTAAGTGTCCAACCGACTTTTCTCTTCCACATAGGCAGTGGAGTTCGGCGGATTCATAGTTCAAGCGACGGTGATATTCCGCGAAATCCCCACGACCAGTGCGAGCAGCCAAGAAGCGGGAGTATAGTGCTCTCGGCAGGGCAAGTTCCGGTGGCTTTTTGCGCCTCATTTGTAATTCTAGTTCGGCGTATCTATTTGGGCGGGCTGTAGTCCACCAGTCGGTTGACAGTTGCCTTGTGCGAATGCGCGTTTCGCACTTGATTGAGGCGAGTGTCATCAGACCAAGCGTTTCCATGGGGAGGATGTCTGCCTGGAGTGCTTCTTTCGCTAAACGATCAGCCGCTTCGTTGCCTGGTATGCCTTGGTACCCAGGGATCCATCGAACTTGTACCATTTTTGTAAACTGTTGAGTAAGATGCTTGAATCTTTGTACACGCCAAGCCAATGAAGAATTGATTCCTGATTGTAGGGCCTGTGCCTGTTACAGGCCGTGGCCTCATTTATCTGGAACCGGAGTTTATCCGGCTCCGAATAGGCGTTATACGTATCTTGGAAAAGCCTCGACCCTGCTTAGTAAATTCTCGCAAGTGACGCGACGCGTTATGTTTACATTAAGCCGAAACTCTTCTTTTTTTTCTAATCATTCTTGTGTATGCAGCCTCTAGGCTATGATACGAATGACCCTGGTGTGGTACATGGAGCGATGTTTCAACATGACATAGGGGGCACTTACACCGAATATCATTTGAAGACACAACTCGAAGTCAGGCGCCTTACAGCCCTTCCTACCCTCAACCGTATCTGTCTGCCGTAGGAACGCATTTCAGCCACCCACGGCTGTCCTGTGTGCCTTCAACATCGTCACATACATGACCAGGCGAGAAATGTGGTGTGAGAGTCTTGCTGGATTCGAACCAGATTTCTCCTGTCTCAAGTGGGGCATGTACTCTACTTGGGAGTGTTACGGTTTTACCGGTTTGCTCGGCTTAGGTGGTTACCTAAGCAGGATTAAGTATGATTAGTCAGCGGGTATATTTGTAAATACTTAGATACGATCTGACCCTTTTCTTTCTCTTCAGATTA
>JAKRRZ010001296.1:0-12153 GCA_022627015.2 Podosphaera aphanis
CGAGGCTAGAGTTGCATGTATATATACTCTTCAGCCTAATTAGAAACTGTTTCCTAGATAGTTAGAAAAGAGACTGTATTACGGCCAGCTTACTTTGTTTCTATTGTTTTGGTGATAGCCCATCACAGGCAGTTGCGAGTTGTCATTAATGTCCTCGAGTCACAGTAAATACATGGCCTCTATCTCCACATGCTTAAGCGCACCGGAAATTTTATAAATGGAGGCTCGACTGTAGACAAGTTCTATGACCCTAGTTTCGTATTCATGGGAGTGCAAACCATCAAGCTTTTCTCATCCTTCGCGATTGCTCAGGGAGAGAAAGTCTACGAACATTGGATTGATCTTTGACTAGCCTCTGTTTACTTTTTATCGTAGTCACTCTTCTATCTATCTTGTTTGTCCGTAACACTGTCCGTCACAATAAGCTCATATTCTGAGTCTTACTCACATCAGCCCTACATATATTGATTATTTCGATGTTTCAGCCATCGGCATATGACGACATCACTAGGCCGGAAACCATGCGTCTGATGCGGAGGATAGACTTTATTTCTTCCACCTTTAAGATGAACCTTGAGCAATAGTAGTGGGCAGGGTTATAAAGTAATAAACAAGTCCACGATATTTGAGGGCTAGATTGACCGGCCGAATTTAGTGGAATGCTGCAATTATTCGATTATTGCATCATTCCGAATAGATCCAGTTGGTTAGATGGTTAATTTGGAATCTTTCTCTAGATTTGGATGTGCCAAGTTGCTCAAAGCTTGCGCTGGATAAATAGGGCCTGTTGTTTCCTTGCTGCATTCATTGTCTCTATGATAGACACAGAGGATTAGTTCTCGGGAGGGCTTGTGCAAAGATGATGTAATAATTCATTCTCGAGAGGAATAATATATGCTGGCGCCAGTCTCAACTGACGAATTATTCTCTGATATACTGACCGGAGTGGGACCCGATACAAGCCTGGGCTGGCGTTTATTGGATGGAGGTCTGGAATATCCTTAGGGCTCGCTATACTAGTCAGAAGATCAAAGACTAGGTGACCCCTCAGCTAAAAACGCAACTGCTAGACTGCTAGCAGGAGTTCTCGTGGCCCCAAGCTGAGCGCGCTGGTTGTGCTAAATTAATTCAAGGAAGACCTACGAGCCTATCGAGTCATATAGTTGAGTGTGATGATGATAATGATGGAAAATAGTTGGTTTAAGATGTTGAATTATGGTCAGATGGAAAGTTTCATCAAAGGCGAGTGAGTCCTCAGGGCCCGGGGTGGTCTGCTCGTTGAACAATCACCCACCATGTTTGTATTTCATGACAAATTTTAGATAAAATCCTTTGAAAAGGCTTTATTTAAACGTAACGATCAACATGACTTCTTCATCGCAAAGGTCTTACTAATCTCGTAAGGTAAAAGCGTCAGTTGACAAAACAATGTTCGGGATGTTACTCAGGAGGTTTTGATCTTGACATCCAGAGTATATTGTACTTGCCCCCGACGTACTCTCTCTTAAGGGTCCTGAATGTGAAAGTCAATTTACGACAGGGGTTTTGCCATACAAATTTCTATGAATAGCTTTTTGGCTAAGCCTATTTCCAAAATGATACCCACCATTTGTATGTCTTACAGTATGGGAACGGTATTGAATGTGAACAACGCTAAAATAGTTGATTTTACAGGGATATAAGCGCATCTTCTAACTTATTATGGCATGATTCACCGAAGATTTGCACTAAACCTTAAATTTTGTATGGGAAAAATCACAGGACGTTTTGAATGTGAACTTCTAATTTTGGAATGTAAATAAAATTATACAATCTATTAATTAGATTTATGCAACAAATAAACTTTTAGGACAAAACTCTTAGTACTTCGTTTATCCACCACCAGCTTCATACACAGACCTGACTCTGTGTGGCATTGACTCTATGAGTCTTTCCAAGTCATTCTCATCTACCGCCCAGTCCCAGGATTCCTTCACCATATCTCGAAGTTCATCCTGTGATCGCTGCCTCCCTTCACCCAAGTCTGGATACTTGAATTGAATATAATTCTTCATCATGTTCCAAACATTTTCAATTGGGTTAAGGTCTAGTGAGTATGGTGGCCATTCAATAGGAGTGATTTGTCTTTCACTGAGCTCTCTCATCGTTTGTGCCGCCTTGTGAGAAGGAGCGTTGTCCTGCATCACTTGCAAATCTTGTCTCATGAAGACCATCCCATGCGTGAGAGGTACTGTTCTCTCGCTCTAGGAGGCTGCTATGATAGAGTCCCACTCCTTCTCCCTAAACAAACAAGGGCCTTTTTCTCTTCCAAAAAAAGAACCCCCAAACATCCACCCAATTCGCTTCCGAATGTTTTCAACGACATATTTAGTATTGTAGACTTCGCCTACCTTGGGCGATAGACTCAGTATGACTGTTTCAACTTGGTGAATAATTGCAAGTAATACTGACCTTCCTTGTAACCCAACATCTACTATGATGACCACCGGTCAACCAAGTTTCATCTGTCCATAGGATTCTCATCTAATCGTCTTTTTCCCAATGCAGATGACTGCTAGCAAATTGAAATCGCCTCCTCATATTTTCTGGGGAAAGACGAAGTTTTGCAGCGGCGACCTGACGAGTGTATCCTCTCTTCTTCATTTCCCATCGAATCACTTTCTCGCTCACGCCGAAGTGCCGAAAGACAAAATTAGCGAACTGAAGGTAAGACATTTATCGGGTTTCAAGAGAAGAACAAACAAAAGATTCTATCTCATCAACTTGAGATTTGCTCAGAACAGGGGGCCGACCTGTCGAATTTTTTCGGAGAAAGATCAGCATTTTCTAAGGTGTAGCAAACTTGTCTGTAGCTGATCGCGAGATTTTGTGAAATTTTTCCTCTGGAGTAGCCCTCATTCGCTAAATTTGTCACCTGCAAATAATTAGTTATAGTGATTGATAACTTCTTTGGTGTCGAGATTCTTGGACTCGCTGATCTCGTGATAAACGTTGTGGATATTGACGACGTGATGGTCTTGAAGGCGTCTGCGGTGAATTGATTGTTTCAAAATTTATATTACTTCAGAATGTCTTCTTTCTAGGAATTGTAAACTATAATTAAATTCTACCAAAGAAATATTTAGTTCAAGCAAAGAATGATAGTAGTGAAAGTTATGATTACGACAGCGCTGATGTGTATGATGTCAAATGGTGATAATGAATGAGGTCGAGAAAGATAGGATAAGTTTTTGTTCATAACCTTGAGGCGATGCATAGTTTCAACAAAAGTTATGCAAATCCAGAAATCTGAGGCTCGAGTATTAGAGTTTGAAGATCGCAGGGGATAGTTGAAAGTACCCTGTATTGTTTCCACTTTTAATCCCTGAGCCGAAAAATACCCTGGTCTGACCCACTTCACATTCATCATGGTTCCTATACTGTAGTAAACAAGACTTGCCTCCAGCTGTTACGATACTCACTCCTACAGTAGCAGATGATGCTATCAATTGAACTTAATCTTTCTCAAGTTTAGCCATAATTAACCACACGGAAGCTGATTGTTGACTATCGCGAAGTATGCGCGTGCTTTACCTGAACAACAGCTCTGACTGGAATACAACTGTTCTCTACGGATGAGAACCCATCACTCGCTCACCGTCACCCAGAAATTCATGATCTCCAGCCTAACTGAATCTTCATAGAGGCTACGAACCCATATCAAGTTTATCCACGTTTAATTTCCCGCTTTATCAACTTGTTTTGACCATGAGTCGAGAAGAGGAGATCCGAAACACTTGAGACCACAAGTTCTCAGAATATCTGGCAGATGTCATCCAATAAATGTTCTATCCTCCCCACACCACTTGTTGGTCATGCTGGGAATAATTGACTATAGACTTCCCCATAAGGCGTCTGTCTGTACTGCTGACATGGTGTCAGTGGCCCTACCATCTTTCCCCTGCTAGCGATATACCATTGTAAACACAAGAACCATGATGAGTCAAAGTGGCTTGCAAATGACCCATTTTAACTACCCCTTCGTCAGTTGTACTGTCCCAGAATGAAAAGTCTTTGGGCTGCAGAAAGATGAATGTTTCCCCGGCCAACGACAATCAGTGCAAAGTAGGCTCCAGGAAAAAAGGCCATCGTTCTACCCTAACATTGACTGCGCTCCTGTTTAATTTCAGGATTCGGCTACTATATCTTATAACTTCAAACAAACAACCTAGTCTTTCAGAAACATCAATCCAAGGAAATCACGATAGCACATCTAACATGAATAAAATGTATCAGAAACATTTTGGAACAAGAATCTCTCGACTCGGGTGAGCTGCGATCTCCGTGGATATGTTCCTATCGAAACTAAATTTTTCAGACAAGCCCTTGTCGGCCGAATCTATTATATCCCTCTCGATCATTCTCACGAAAGATGTTTTTCGAGTAATTAGTCATTTCCATTCATTTCTATTCTCTACTTCTGGCTGTTTTCACTCCTTGACATTCTTTTGAACTGCAGGATCTTTGTCCCAGTGTAACCTTTGATTTAGAGCTTCAATAAAAGCAAGTGCTGAGCAACAAGGCGTTTTTATTTTAACTTACCATCGACCATTATTTGCAATTTCAACACAGCAAATGGATCAAACCACAATTTTTCCTGCAGATTCTATGAAGTATGACATCTATGGAGCTGCGCAGAGCCGGAAACAGGCCCAGAATCGCGGAGCAAGGGCTTGGAATAAAGAAGAGGTGAGTCATGCTTCCTATCTTTCTTTTTGTACTCATGAAATATAAAGGAAGTTTATCTCCTTCAGACCCGTCTTCAAAAAATACCCTACAAACATATTGCAGCTCATCTGAGGAAAACAGAGCTTGCATGTCGCCTTCATTATCATCAGATGATTCACGGCAGTCGACGTAAGAAAGCAAGCTCTGTTCCCTCATCGAGCACTCCTGGATCCCCTAATATGGAGCAATCAAGATCATCATCTCCCGTCATTCGATCTGTTCAGATGAGCCCTCCATCTCATCCCTCTCATTATCACTACTCTCCAACGATGAATGATGTACAATCCTCTCCTTCAGATGTTTCTCGTTCAGAATTTTTAACTCCACGCGCTTTTTCGGGGCCTTCATTTAACATCCTTTTGGAGCCGCATCAATCTAATAAGTCAAGGGCTACACCAACGAATAGCAGTCCTCTTTATCCGGTCACTGATATGCACTCCGGCCAAGTTAATTTGGAGCGTCTAAGCAATGTTTATCAGAAGCACCGTACTTCTTTTTGGAATGTTGTTGCCTCTGGATACGGCGTTGGTGCATCTCCTTCCGTTCTCGAGGAATCTTTCACACGAGCGAACAAAGGCAACGTCCTTCCTACCCCGGGTACCCCGATGGATGAGAATATGCGCTACCAGAGTGCCTATTCAAATAATCAGAGCTACCCGACACAGGTCCGTTCAGCTACCAGTTCAGAAACTACTAATGGTTGCAGTATATCTGCTCTTCTTGGCATTGTAAGATTAAGTGTAGTCACTAGGCTCCCCGCACATGTCGCTAACTTTTTAAGGATGCAAACCCTCGCAGCCCCAAGGAGCGAGAACTGATTAAGAAATTGGAACAGAGTCGCAATATTTTCTCTTAAGCACTGGTAGCAGAGCTACTCCGTCATAAAAACTTTAATCATCCTTGATATATATATATATATATATATGTATATATAGTAGCATTTTCTCTGGCTAGAAGATCTTAGGAGTGAGAGGGAGCGTCAACCGATTAAGTAGCAGTTTGAGGTATTTTTTTGGAACAAATAGCTCGCATTTGCCGGACTTTCTATCTCATATGGTGCCACCCGACTAAACGCAGAAGTATTGGCAAAAACCGACGAATTTTGGAAATTTTGGTACGTGCACGGACCACGTATCAGGTGATAATATCGCCATAAGATACTTGACCGCAAAAATTTCGTAATAAAGGCACATATGCCCCGCAATATCGCTATAGATAGCCACTATGTACATCTAGAATAGAAAGAGGAAAATTTTTGTAACCCACCCATTCACTCGAAGGGCAATTTGAATACTTAAATATAGCCAAATTTTGGGCGCACGTGCCTTTACAAACATATCTTGACGTTAAATACAACCGACAATTTTGCGGGCCGCCATACCAAGTTTACAATTTTCAACCCCATGTAGTTTTTTCTACAGCCATTTAAATTACAATAAACGACGGATTTTGTAGAGCTGAGATGCTCACGTATAAAAATACCGTCGTGGATATTGATGTAAACGTTTGATGACGGTGGTGGAACAGTTGGCGTTCGAGGCAATTTCCAGGCGCGTCGAGTCGGGACGCAGCATGTTTTGAGGCGAGTCACACGCGATCTGTCGTTAGCGTTTCACGTCCGCGGGTAACGTGACCCCACGTGACCCTATCGTCCGCAGTCGGGACCGCAGACGCCGGGGGACGCCTCGGACGTCGATCCATGAATCTATCGACCGGACGAGGGCGCTTCCGAAAGTCGCGTGATGTCGGCAACAGACACGCGCCAGAAATGTTCCTGGTGATCACGCGTGCGATCTTGCACCGACACTCGCGCGCCCAGATTCTACGTGTTTGCACCACAATGGATTCATCTCAGTATTACTTGACGTAAGTTACCTGAAAGTTAATAATTCGAGATTCTGAGAAATGGTAAATCATTCTTCCAGCGGGGTTTTAATTTCTTCCGCAAAAATAATGATGAACTGTACTACTTGCAGGGGTATTTGCATCAGGTGACCATGTAGAATTTTTGCTGGCGCTATTTCACCATAAGGCAACTCCTGCATTGGGGCCTAAATATGCCTGAGGCTTTAACTCTATCGTGTACGTAAGCAGCTTCCAATCCTTAGAGGCAGCCTTCAACGATTTAAAATCATTTTTTCCGGATTTTTTCAGGATGAGAAAGCTCACACTAGATCAAATATTCTCCATCACTACCTTACTCCATGAGGGTAAAAAAGTTGAAGAAATTTCAAGAATAGTGGGTTGTGGGTTGTGGCAAGTCTACATTAGCTAAATATCGTGGCAAGTCACTAGATCATACATCATTGGCTAAGCGTGGCCGACCTGACAAATTAACGTCTGAAGACAAGCGACCTCTTGCTCGTTTGGTGGCTAATGGTAGGACAAAAACAGCAGTTGAGGTGGCAAGAAAAATTCATTTAGACAGAGAAAATAAATTTTCTCTAGATACTGTGAGACGCGCTTTGAAAGAGCAGGGTCTGAGGGCAGTCAACAGGGAGAAGAAACCAAAGCTATCGAGGGCGCACAAGAGGGCTCGACTTCAGTGGGCCTTAGAACACGAAAATTGGACTCTCGGAGACTGGAAAAGAATTGTCTGGCCGGATGAAACTAAGATCAACAGACTCAATAGTGATGGGATCAGATATGCTCGGTCCAGAAAGCCAGAAAACTATCCACCAGAAATTGTCCAAGGGATGCTAAAATTTGGGTGTGGTAGCGTGATGCTTTGGAGCTGCATGTCTTGGCTTGGGGTGAGTGGAATGAGTCCTGTAGTCGGCAGGATGAATCCGGAGCAGTTAATTGGAACTCTGAGTACTTGTTTGGACTTTACCGTCGAAGAAATGGCGATCAAGCTATTTTCCAATGACAGAAACCACATTTTATTTCAACAAGATAACGGTGCCTAGCATACTTGCAGGGTCACAAAGAATTGGCTAGCTTCTACGGGCATAAAGACCATGAAATGGCTATCTCAATCGCCTGACTTGAACCCAATTGAGCATCTCTGGTGTCTGGTCAAACCTCGACTTGGAGAATACCTGGAACCACCGAATAGTACACAAGAATTGATGAAAAGGGTGGATGCAGTGTGGAAAAATATCCACGAAAATTGTGTTCAAATATCAATTGAAAGCATGCCATCAAGGGGTGTTGCTGTAATTAGGGCAAGATGTGGTTGTTTGTTTGTTTGTTTGTTTAATATTTTACGTCTGAGCTAGAATTGACCATAGCCTGCTCCCGCTTACTTCACCCGAATGGGCAAAGGACACCAAACTTTCTGTCCTGGTATACTGAGGCGCCTATCTATCCAAACATAAGAGATAGGACTGGTTCATAATAGAGAGTAACTCGAGGCTTAAAAGCCGACTAACGAAAATTTGTAGGGAAATTACAAGAATAAGAAACGTTGCGAGCGACATTTGCCAAAATGCCATTCTGGCGGCAGTACCGTGAACATAGAACAAATAGAACACAAGAGGAAAAATAAAATGAGCTAGAGTTATAAAAGAACGATCAAGTTAGCAAACGAGTTATTCGTCTATTGCCGGGAACCTGGGATATATTTCTGTGAAGAACTATGTGTCATCCAGCTATTTTGCCAATTAAACAGCACCAGTGTAGGTGCCGAATATGAATGAAGCAGTGTCTGGGTTAGTTCTAGGCGCCTTGGGGAGTCTGTTAGGGCGCAGTCGACAATTGAGGAAGTGTCTCATGGTCTTGAGGGCGTCACCACTACAGTGTGTGTGGGCTTTTTCGTGGCTAAATCGCTCATTGTGGGGGCGAACTCGCCGTGTCCTGAGCGTGCAGCGTGGATATGCGCTTTCAGGGGCCTGGGGAGCGAAAGCTCACCAGGACATTCTTCTAGAAATCCGATATGGAGGTTCCGATAATTCAGGGAGATATGCTGATCCCAATAATATTTAACTGCTGTCCGTCTAGCCACTTTGGCCCAAGATTTTGCAGAGACTAAGGAGGGTAGATGAATCAGGGGCGGTGCACTATTCAAGGCTCCTTTTGTAGCTTTATCTGCCAGAACATTTCTTTTGATTCCGGCATGGCTAGGAATCCAGCGAATATAGACTTCTCCAGGGATTGTGTGCGGGAGCCGCGAGCGGTGTGGCCATTCTGATGCTCTGGTGGCAAATTTAAGGAATGATTCCTGGGAAGAGCAGGCCAGGATGGAGCAAAGCCTACGTGCGACATCGAGGTTGTCGGAAAATGACCAAAGGTTATTTGTGAAGCGAGCAGAAGGTAGAAGAAGCGCTGTATCAATTGCCTGTAGGGCTGAGAAGGCCTCTGCGTCAAAAGTACCCAGAGATGGGCTGAGGGGTATACAATTCTTAGAAATAACCTGGCCGGCTTGGTATATCACCACGCCACCGCCTACTTTAGTGCAAAGATTTGACTCAAGCCAGGAGGTATTTGAGTAGGCAATCATGTCATTGAATAGAACGGAGTTGAGTTAACCCAGTGGTTTGGTGACTCGATTTTTACTGGCATGCCAGCCTTCCTTTGCCATCCAAGGGGGTTGATGTATGGGTCTATGAACTCTATTTCGGGTAGACTGAGGATCCAGCCCGAGAAACGGGAACCGCGCCTGCGATTTTTCAAGACCCAATCAGTCCTTCGTCGGAGAGGATTTCTTTTGTCTAGGCAGTGGACACAGCAAGCGGCTGGGCGTGACTTCACGTCCAATTCGATTGAAGGAGGTAGGAGCCCGGCTTTACGGAATAAAGCTGGGATATGTGTCGTGCGGTAAACAGACAGAATTGCTCTACAGCTGGTTCGCATAATCTTTTGGAGGAGTGAAATATGTTCTTCGACCCTGTTGGAGATGACATTGTTGTGAGGGTTTATTTTAGTGCGGCGAGGCCACAAAGTTTCGGCACCATTATAGGCGATGGGTAGAATACAAGCATTTGTAGCTTGGCGTAATAGTTTCAGATTCACTCCATGGGTAGTATTACCGAGGCTTCGGAGGGCATTGGCCACTTTTAAGGCTTTACTCGCAAGGATTTTGACGTGTCATTTGAAAGATAGGGTTTTATCAAAGTGTACCCCGAGCCATCGAGTATAAGGACAGATAGTATTCTCAGAGAGGGAGATTTTTCCATGGTTGATGGTAGGAGTAGAGTTTGGGTCTTTATCGGCGCGACGACGAGAGAAATGCTGTAGTTTCGATTTGCCCGGGTCGAAAGTAATTCTCTCCGCCTGGCCCCATTCTAGTACTTCCTTTAGTGATTTCCCAAAAGCGACGCTATTTTCTTGCAGAGATTTCCGAGTCTCTGTGAGTGCCACGTCATCGACATATCCAAAATTGCATAATGTTGAGCCTATCTTGAAAATTGGAGCCACGTGGAGCATGACGAAGATGGGAGATATGGGAGAGCCTTGGGAGAGTCCGCAGTTGACCTATTGTGGCGGACCAGTTTCACCATCTAGTCGGATTTTAACAGTGCGGTTGGTAGCGAATGAAGCTACCCATTTGGCAAGATATTCGGGCCAGCCTTGTTCCCTCATGCAGCGTACGAGTCTGGCTGAAGGACTGCGTCGAAGGCACCTTTGACGTCTAATGTGAGCATGCTCGCTGTACGCCCTTCGTTCAGGGCCCTCTCGACATCGTGGGTGAGACAAGTTGTAAGGTTTACTGCAGATCTTCCTGGGGGAGCTCCAAATTGTTGGCTGGCAAGTATCTTTTCCTGGACAGCGATCCAAGCAATACGTCTTGCAAGTAGTCGTTCTAGGCCCTTTCCAAGTACCGAAAGGAATGCGATAGCATGATATGCGCGTGAGGAAGAAAGGTCGGACTTGTTAAACTTTTGAAGCATTGCTAAGACTGCAGGGCGGAAGCGGTTGGAGTGATATCCTAAAGAGAGGCAGGCATTAAATAAGAGAGCCACGTGCTCTTTGATTAGGGGCCATGCACGACGAAGGATAGTGGTTGATATCTCGGCACTACCTGGGGCTTTATTTCCGACGTTAAGGGTTGATTCTTGTATTTCGTGACGAGTTAGCGGAAGAAACGAAATCTTACGTACTGGAACCGATGGAGCGTCCATGGGAATATCCTCTACTTGAGCGAAGTTGGCCAGAAGATTGCTGGCAAGGACCTCTCTTTTTTCATCCGAAGAGGTTGAGAGAGGCTTGTCCGGAAACCTGGGGTCTTAGAGAGGGCTCGAACGGAACGAGCCTGACGATTTATGCCATTTAGTCATTACGAAAACATCCTTACCGGTGCCGGCCGTTTAGATTTTAGAAAAATAGAAGGCTTTCTTAGTTCCCTTAAGAGCCTTGCGGTATGCTTTCCTCTCTTCATCGAACTCTACGATCTCCAGAAGTTATCTATCAAGAGTGTGCTACCGAAATGTAAGCATGGTGCAGAGCTCATGATTCCTACAAGCTCTGGGCTTATTTATTTGTTAACTGGTTTACTTATGATATGTGGAAACTTTGGGCTCGCTCAGTTTGTCCTTGTGAAATCCCGGTGTTGAGGACAACCATGATCGTTGAGTCGCATTGGCGGAGAACAAAGGGCGACTTTCTCCTGCAGCTCAATCGACCCCGGATTGACTTAGTCATTTGGGTGTTGATAACTCGATCTATTCCCCAAGGCCTGGACAAAATGCAGGCAATCAAAGAAGGAAACTATCGAAAAGCGGTTGCCAGCTGGATAAAGGAATTTAAGCAGCAACGAAAAAGTCTCGCGTGCTCAGAAATTGATATTAGAAGCCTCCAAAGGTACCACACTAATGCGGCGTTTTGGACTTGTGGGAGTGATTCGTTTCTTTTGAGTCGTTTCCTTCTCTGTAAGCACATTGTTCCTTGCTTCAGTGATCTGCAGGACCCGATAAGGTTCTTTAACTCCGTCCAACGTCAACGATCAAGACCTTTCTGGGACCACCCGCAACTTGTCTTACGCCTAGAATTTATGCCTTCAACAACATACTTCTCCGAAAGTCTAGTCAGAGAAACAAGCCAACAGATGATGCTTGACGTGGGTATCAATAATGATTCTGATAATTTGTTAGAAAAAGATCATCTTGTTACTCTAGACGATTATCCATTGAACCTTAATGTACACAGAAAACTATTCTGGTCAGGTGATAGATATTTCGCGTTCCTTTCTCCGTTTCTCCGTATCATGTGAGTTTGTTCTTTCGCGTTTATCTGAAAAACAACAATAAACGCGTCTTATCATCAACTCCTTACAAACGCGTCTGTAAGTGGAACAATTTATACAAAAAATTCTTTCTACTTTATATCTACATCACATCACTTCTTTTTTCATTTGACATGGAGTCTTCTAAGGTATTCTGCTCGAAATGCCAATGTTTTCGTCCTGCAAATGATTTTTCAGTAAACAAACAGGGTGCGAGGATGAAG
>JAKRRZ010001297.1:0-12150 GCA_022627015.2 Podosphaera aphanis
CTTCATCCTCGCACCCTGTTTGTTTACTGAAAAATCATTTGCAGGACGAAAACATTGGCATTTCGAGCAGAATACCTTAGAAGACTCCATGTCAAATGAAAAAAGAAGTGATGTGATGTAGATATAATGTAGAAAGAATTTTTTGTATAAATTATTCCACTTACAGACGCGTTTGTAAGGAGTTGATGATAAGACGCGTTTATTGTTGTTTTTCAGATAAACGCGATAGAACAAACTCACATGAAACGGAGAAACGGAGAAAGGAACGCGAAATATCTATCACCAGACCAGAAAAGTTTTCTGTGTACATTAAGGTTCAATGATAAACGTTACACCATCCCATGCGTGCCGGCCCCGCGCGCCGCAGCGTGCGCGTCGTCGACTCATCGCCCGCGCGGCGGACCGGCTCGCGTCATTCGCTTCGGAGCCGCTCGGGGGTGATTTGGGCACGCTGTGCCGCGCTAGTCGGCATCGCCGTCACGGATCGTTTGGTCGCTTTCCGCCAGCCACACTTCAGCGCTTCCTGTTGCTTGGAACTGGACTTCACGATCCCTCGGATATCCTTCTCATCTCCGATGCATAGCATGTTTCCTGACGAGACGAGCTATTATGTTTTTGTCCACGGTGCGCCTGCGTATTCCTTCATTGTCTCTCATGATGCTCCATCGATCGTTCTGAGCCATTTCTTCGCGGAACCCTGGGTTCTTCGGTAGTCGGAGACAAGTGGCTGTTGCTGCTGTTACCAACACACGAAGCCTTTACCGCCGGCCATCACAAGTCACGTAGGTCAGACTGCTATTGCACTTCGATAAATACCTCACATAATTACGTGCGTTGTGATTTAAAATTGAGTCATTTCATCGTGAAGTGGGATTTGAGCAGTTTTGCACATGTGCCCAGATGATACTGTCACCTGCCTTTGACATTCTTCTGATCGTCTACCCGGTGCGAGAAAGAATGGGGTTTCAATTTTTTAGGCGAACGTTGGCGTAGATTTATGGTACGGTTGAGCCAGCAGAGTTAGTACCTGCGTCACATTTGGTCACAGACGGATAAATGTAGTAGGCGAGACGGATGGCATATCAGGGACTTGACCATCCTAGAAGGAAGAACGGCTTTAGATAGATTGGAGTGTACTTCATCAACTAGCGGCTAACTTTCCACGCGAGTAGTAATTCAGGACATGATGTCGCTACATATCTTCTAAACCCTAAAATCTCTGTTTGCCCAATAGCAAGTCAGTAGGAGCTCTCTTCCACCTAGAAGCCAACCAAGCCCGAATTCTAAGACTTGATTAACTAGAGATGAGCAGAGCTGCAATAAAATCTCGAGATTCTTGTTAATCTTCGTCTAACCCACCTACAGCAGAGACCCGGGGTTAATAGCCCTGGATACTATAGCGAATGACGTCTGACGTTACTCGCTCAGGTTAATCTCATGCTTGTGAGGAGATTTAGAATATTAGAACACGTCGTGCTTGTTAAATCAAAGCCACTTTGCCAGAAGAAAGAGAAAACTTCTAATCACTTTCCAGCAATTAAAGGTATCTCATAAGATTGCTAGAAGGACGGAGTCATCCATTCTGAAGTTGTGCGATGGATGGTCTCTGTTGATCTCCATAGCACCACACGACAGACACGACATTTAGTCTTAGGATGGGTGAATGAAATCCCTCATCTTCTTTCTTGCCCATAATTGGATTTAATCAGTCTTCAGGAGTCGGACTTGGTTGCTATTTTCCTGACTCTGAAATGAGGTTCTTGAATTCGATATGCTTATGGACTAATCGGATCAAAATTGATTTCTTGGTGGTATATTTAAGCCCCCTGAGCGAAGTGTAGTCCTCTTCGCGGATCCCAGGTCTGATTACTGGTTGTACTGCCACTATTGATATCAAAATTGTTGAGAGCATCTTCTAAAGGTATGTTTTCTGTGGAAAGCTTCCGGTTATTTCCTCCACAAATAATAGTATCGGAACTCGGTACTTTAGAGCTGGGATCTAGCCTGTTGCTAGTTCCAGAAAATTTAATGCCCATCTCAGGGCTCCATAACGCAACTTCAGGTCTATCTGAAACTTGTGTAGGAATTGAAGCTAATTGGGGCCGATGATGCACCTGATCTGATGCACGTACATTGGGAGATGGATCCTGTTGATTGTGGTAAATGTTAGATATGGAGAAATCGATTTTCTCTTTTTGCGCTTGAGGTTGAGAATGCGGCACAGGCGCTGCGGATTGAAAAGTATTGAGTTCACTATAAAATGGTTATTAAAATGATAACGAGAAGACCTAAGGAAAATCGATCTACTTTTCAAGTCTTTCTGCATTTTTTTGTCTCTCAGACACCCATGCCTTGACCTCGTCCCTGAATATTTTCACCATTAAGTTCAGTTCATTGTAAAATTTACGAGCTCCTTCTAAATTATCGATAATTTCCTTGTACTTAAAGTATGCGTTCTCCAAGGCCTGTAGAGCGTTCTCTCTTTCCCTTTGACCGGTAATATCTTCTTTTCTGTTATTAAGAAACGATTCATTGCAAATTGTTAACTGCCTTAGAATATAATCCTGCTCTTCTTCTTCAGCTTGGAGAGCAAGAATTTCAGAATCGTATTTTGAAAGTCGTTTTTCACAAAAGTCTTCGAAATGAGCAGGTACAATTTCTTGGGCTGGGTAAGCTAGCTCGAGCCGGGCAGCTTCAACTAATATAGCTACATTAATATCATCTTTTTTGACCATCTCGAGCGTCATATCGATTTTTTTTCTCCATTTTGACTCCATCCGACTTAACTTATTTAGAATACTCCGCAGTTCCAACACCTTTTCTTCTAGTCTAGGAGAGATTGACACAAAATTCGACTGAGGGACAAATTTACTAATCTCACTATCGTCACTTGAGAGGATATGCAGTAAATTTTCGCAATCCTCGAATTTGGATATAATCACGTGATCTGATTTAGCCCCAGTTTTTAAATAGCCATCTATTTCATCAAGTTGTGAATGAAGTTTCGGTGCTGCTTGAACAGAATCAAGGCGTGTCCAACGATCCGTGCCATATCTCAACTTAAGACGCTCATTTTCTTCGCCCTCGCTAAGAAGATTAAAGCGTGCTTCCGAATAGATAGAAGAGGCCGATTGGGCAAGTTTTGAGATTTCTGAAAATGAGCGCTTGAGGCAACCTATAGCATCAGATTGACGGATTTCTTGAGCATGTGAGCTAAGGGTATGTGGCAAACCAAGAGGCTTTTCGATGGCTTGAAGAGACCCGGGCAATGAAAGAGAAGAAAGAGTAGAATGCGCTTTGGAGATAAGATTCTGGAGAGGGGTAATTATCTTGGTATTTATCAGGCGATCTTGCCGTTCTTCGTATATGCTTTCGGCAATATGAACTGAAAATGGCACAAGCTTAGCAAAAAGGGATGGACCTAATTTTTTATCATGACCCATGAAGGATAGAGGCTCCGAAATTTCCAACGGGACTTTGAATGTAGCCATGTTGGCTCGTTCGAGATTTTTGAGTTCCGATTTGGGTGGTACGGGACCTGGAGATCAGTATGATTTCAAAGGATATTCTTCTTAACTCACAAAGGTATATTAGATCATTATCTTTTTCAGCCTTCCTTAAATCCTCCGACACCTTATTCTTCAAACTGTTTAGATCTTCCAAGACATACTTATTAAGATATCTGGCCTCCTTTAAACCTTCTTGCACGCAAATAAAACTATCTCTCAATCTAGCTATCTCCTCACCATATTTACGCTTCTCCAGGCAATCAAATGCTTGTCGATATTGCGCAGCTGCGGCAAAGTGATGGTGTTTTGCTATGGTATGATGAATCAATTCCGAACTAATAGCATCACTCTTTACCGCCCAGTCGCCAGCGACACCGTAAAAATCGGAGGTCTTAGCAGCTAATCTTGCGATCGATGCATCTCGGTACCCATCAACAACTGCTTTTTGCCAAAAACATTCCTGGGCCTGCGCAAGAAGGAGCTGTTGTAAACATTCAAGCGTCATTTCGTCCATATCTTCAGGAGGGTTCAATTTTAAGTCGGGTACAATATTTTCATTAATGTGCCGTATTACACCTGCGGCAAGACAAAAGTAATTACATGCCATCTTTAGCCCCTCGGTTGTACTCCGGCTAGAAGAGACTGCAAGCTGCGAGTAGAGTGCGGCGAGGTTGTAAAGAATATTGGCTAATTCAAATTTGAGGTTATTGAGTACTATTGGTATTTCGAGGTTGTATCCTAGCGCTGGGTACCAGGCAAAATCAACTCCAAGCTATGAATGTCAGAGACAGGTCATACAATCGAGAATAATGCAAGATGAAGGAGTAAGACAGTCACAAGCCGCTCACATCGAGGGGAAACTTCCGCCCAATCCAAACTAGCTGCCCAGCGTAGGCAATTATCTTTTGAGCGCCGCTCAAATGTGGCTCTCTCACTTGTACTGCATTGTGTCGAAGTCTATCAATTGCCACCAGATCTTCCGCAAACATATCTGGATGTTGGTTGTACTTGGACGAAATGTACTGCTTTATAGCCTGAGACAATGCAACGTTTGTTGTTCTTCGGAAAGGGAGTGAGAAAATATTGCTGTGAGCAGGAATTAGCCACACGAGAATACTGATTTTCCTAAAGTATGGTGGTAGCAGTACCTATTTCTAGACATCTTGTGCCCCTCCTGTTGACGCGTTTTCTTGGTAGATAAGTAACGAGTAATACGTAGCTGAGACCGATGAAATCATGACTAAGCGGAAAATTGGAAAGTAGATCCCTTGCCTCAGTCGGCTTGTCCACCGGAGCCTCCAAATAATTGAGGTCTAAGATCAAATCTAAAATCTATTAGGACTAGTTCGTGCACATGTATAATTATGGTAGACTGTGTATAGTCGTCTAGGGTGACCATCAAAACCCAAGAATGCATTTTTCACGTTTATCACCTGAGGGATTGCGATGTCGAGGTGAGATTGCCGATACTCCACACCTCGATACCCACCTAGGATGTCGAATTTCTCGCCTTCGTCCCTCAATGGCTCGCCACCTTCGTATAAGGATAGATGAGGATCTCCCGAACGAATCGGAGGAACAATTTACTTGGCTCATGGGGCTCCCCATCACTTGGATACATATACAGAGTTAAAATCATGCCCTGTTATCTTGTTCATCAAACCTCAGGTCAGGCAATGACGCTCTTCGTCAGCATCCAAAGAAAGCCTGTCTATGAAGATGAGACAGATGTTACAGCTTGCTCCGACTTGAGCCGAAGCCAAAAACTAATGCTTCAATCTCCCCCTGTAACTCAGCGTAACGAACGGCTTTTTCTCAGACTGAAAGAATACTCTTGGCAATGAGGGTAAAGAGAAAGACTTGAAAGATGTAGCTGAGGAAGCCACTAATGATGCAAGCTGAATAATCCCAAAGATCTATTTACGTTACTGCAAAAATATTTTGAGCCATGAAATTGACAGAAGAGATGTTAAGGGATTGAGGGTATAGTACGTACAGATATTGAATTAGATTTAACGTTATAAGGAAGATTTCATTATTTAGGTTCATCCTCTACGTTGTATTACATTTTTATATGTCCATCCATATAGATCCTCTCTGGACTTCTCCAGGATTCCCATGCCCTGCTAATGCCCATTTTTCCGCCACCAAGGCCGTATCAACTCTTGACCTCAACACACCACTTTTTGCCCAATACTCCATCATGCTTCTTGTTTCATCTTTTGACATGCCTTTAAGATTCATTATTTCTACCGAGGCGAGCATATCTTCAGAGCGTTTATCATATTTCTTTTCATAGGGATCGTTCTTCGTTTCTGGTAAACCCTTAGCTCGTTCTTCTGCACGTTTAACAACCAAATCCAGAGTTTTTGAAGCTGGATCACTACTTCTACTAGTGGCCCCAATAAATGCACCTCCATTTGGCAACGATTCGGCCCCAGAGAGATAATTAGTAAAGTGTCTCACAATAGCTAAGTCTTGAGCATGAATAAAAGATAAATCTGGGTAACGATATAAGCTTTGCCGCAAAATATAAGTGAGTCCATCTAGACACATCATGATTGGGGGTTTATTTTCAGCAGTGATTTCGGACCAAAAGGCAAGGAAGAAGGGCCAGGCGACTTCAGGTTCTCGTGCACCAAGCTCACATAGACGATAGAGAGAGATATTGGAAGGTAGGTTGGGGAGGTTAGTATGGGTTTTATTGACTTTCATTTCCCCTAGTAAATGAGCATTGGTTTTGGCGATTTTTCCGAGAAGTTCAGCCGAGAGTGTATTTTGAGTCCAAAGGTCTGAATTTGGGATCGGGGCATATTCAGTAACTGCGTTTGTGATTTCTCGGGCTGTAAAATATGAGCGATGATGCAAGTTTAGACCAGTAAGAACATACCCTCGGGAAGGTTGATCACCAACCATTTTTCGACAAGGGCAGTTGTCATCGCATGTAGCAACATCATACTCTTCCCCGAACCTCTGGCACCATCAATCACCATCCGTAGTGTTTGCTTTTCTTGCTCGGCCTCCACAAGCTTTTGAGACAAAATTTTACTTTCCGCCCTTATCAGAATCGCAGGATGTCGAAAAAGTTCCCAACCTTGCGTAATTTTGAAGGCATCAGCTGCTCTTAGGCTATCGATAACTTCATCTTTTAACCGTACTACTTTTCCTAATATGTCTGCCTCTTTGAGCAATTTTTTATCTGATGACTGGGAGCCTTGTACAACATCCATCTTATCTTGCGTCTGCTTCTTTTTGTGATTATGCTTAGACGGCGATTTCCCCTTCACCTCGGGAAGCTTCTTCTCATGCATTTTTGACTCTTTTCGTTTGGTACTTGGAAGTAATGCCTCTAACATGTTGGCATTAAATTCCGGCATTTCAACCTCCAACGCATTGTTGTTACTCAACACAATCCTCTTTCGAATGGCCTTTCGCTCACCTGTCGCTGGTGGCTTTCCTTTATCTTTTATTGGATTAGCCTTGGCTATTCTCAGAGAGTTCGATCCCTTCTTGGGAGGGCCCCCTCGATCTGCCGCCGCATATCTCGTTGTTGTGGAAAATGGCGATAAGAATGGCAGACGTAGAATGGGATATCTTGGGTTCAATTGACTGGAATTCAATCTAATCAGGCATCTCCAACAGTTCCAAGAGGCCATTTCAGTGGCTGAGCACGTAGCCCGCGTCGGAATGCTTTAGTAATTGTACACCCTAGAAAAATTGATCATAGCTTAGCTACTGGTACCATACCTCGGTTAATAGTTTATCCGATGGAAAATTTTTGTAGAGTTGTTTAGATGTCACATCAAACTTACGATCCAAACTTCGGGTTGTCACGATTGGAATTCTCTCTGTGCCAAGGTCAGCAACATTCCAATATTTTAAACCTCGAGCTATTTAAACCCGCTACGCTCAAACGTTTGAACTTTGCTGTAGATTTTGCACCCCCATAACCACGATCACTCGCTAATCATGTATACCAGACTAAAGTCCATTCAATGACAAACACCACGGCAGCACCCAAATTGCCAGTGGTAGTTAATAAAACTACACCATATACTTTTGATCTTGGCTTGCTCCTCGCCAACGATCCAAATCCTCTCCTCGCATCATCCGAAAGTCTTGAGGATGACCTTGTAGCCACAGCTCGAGATGGAGCCCAGGCTCTGATAAATCAGCTTCTCGAAACATGTCCAATATCTAATACGCCCAACGGTGTTTTACTAACCTTACCACCCCCGGAGACTCCTCTACCGCGGGAAAAGGTCAGCATTAATCAATATTTAGGCAACTTTTTATCTCATTCAACGACTAACTATTTCCCTTAGCCTCTTCCACCGCCCAAAGTTCTCACAACGTGGCAAAAATTTGCTGCCAAGAAAGGAATTGCGCCCAAAACGGCTGAGCAGCGCAAGAAACTAGTTTTTGACGAGACCACAGGCGAATGGGTTCCAAAATGGGGGTACAAAGGTAAAAACAAGGAAGGCGAGAATGACTGGATTGTTGAAGTAGACGAAAGAAAAGAACGCGAAAGAAAGCATGGTACCGAACGTCAAGGAGATGGGAGAAGAGAACGAATAGAGAGAGTTAAGAGAAATGAGAGGTTACAAAGAGCCAATGAACGAAAAAGTCGCAAAGCTGGTTCAACAAAGTAATATTCTGGTTGCAAAAAATTTCTTACTCGACAACTGCTCATCACTGGAAATAATGTTTTAATGCAGAGAACAATTGGATCACTAGGAAACGGCGGATATGTTAAGAATAACAGGGTGTTAAAGTTGATGATACGGAGTTCGGAGAATCGGAAATGAGATACCCTGTACTAATATATACTATAGCTTGATTTTTTTGTTGTTTTGTTAACCCGTGACACAACTCAAGATTAATAAGTGAAGTTTCTTCGCGTTCCCTGACAAGTTGAAGAAAACTTCAAGTACGTTCCCTCTCATTCAATCATGGCTCCCCTCATCGGCCACTACTTACACTACACAAAAACCATATTGGGGTCGGTATGCTTGATAATTAGTGTTTGAAACTTTGCATGTTATTCAATTCGAAATTTCTCAATGCTTCCCCGGGCACAGTATCCTCACCTCAAGCCACTATTGGAACTGGATTATTCTTCTACAGAAAAATACGACTATCAACGATTCTGCCGCAGCTTTACATGTATGTGATTCCCTTTCTTGGCATTTCGCTTCACAACAGGCTAGTTATTCTGGCCGTCATAACTTGCCGTATAATATTTATGATTTTGAATACAAAACTTGTAGGAAAATTCTCGGGTCCGTGCTATAACTTGAGTTAACTTGTAGGACTAAACGTCTCGCCCGGATGCTTTCATAATTTCTCTTGGTCACTCGAGCGAGTTGGTACGATTAAAAACGTAATCTGCTTCATGATCAGGAGGAGTTCATGAAATACCTCCACGTATCTCTTCCCACATTCATAATTGATAAATATGGACCCATGGAACCTCTGTGCCTACGACGGATTTCTATCGCCACGTTTCCGTCAACTACGCATAAGAGGCAAATGTTATCCAGGTCTTTTTCGTGCCGCTTCAGCAATGAATCAGCTTGGATGCGAGTAAAAGCAAAGGTGGTGCGTAGCTTTAGATTTTGTTCACGTCTAGGAGAAGAGGAATCAGCGGTCTTGATACAAACGACCCTTTATCACCGGAACTGGCCCCGTTGTAACATCTATGAGCCCTTGTATCGTAGCCGCGTATGAACCCCCCCATGATCTCCCACACTTAGAGCGAGAAGAACGGTCCTGAGAGGAGACCACACGCAACCTCCCGGCAGAGCCAGACGAAGCTTAGTCTCCGCGACTCGCAGTAGTCCGGACGGTGATCGCCAAGCTGGCCACTTCCCTAGCTACGCAACACAAGCCTCAAGCCTCAATGGTCGAACCCACTGTGACGACACTCACACGCAAAGCTTTCCCATGGAGGAGAAGCGAATTACTCCTCGGCCTTGAACCACGAAGCTACCTGTCTTCGGCCACCCCGAAGGAAATCGTTATCAAACGAGCAGGACAGCTGCCTCGGCTATCGTAGCAACGTACCCAGTCCGATCTGAGTTCGCAATCGAATGCGGATCAGAAGCATCGATAGACTCTCTATCCTACCAGCTTGAATGTCTTTCAACCCGATCGGACGAACAACCCCCAAGACAACGCTGAATGAAAAGCTAAAATTCATTCGACAGCTATTACTTTACAGCAGAGAAAACTGAGAGCTGTTGCCACAACTGTATCAGATTGAGTGGGATGGGGATGCTGACAAAAGGACGAACCCTGGGAAAGGCGAGGATGAACAGCAGCAAAATAGCTAGGCGAGGAAGTTTCATCAGACCATCACTTGCTCATGACTATACTTTACCCACCCACTCTGGATAGTTCCCTAAGCCTGAAGAATTCAGCAACACTGGGACCGTGCAACTTCCATCGAGATTCGAAGAGAACTGAGATCGATTTCATTCCTAAATAGCCCGCTGAATCCATTTCTTCGGCTAATTGCTAACACGACCCTAGACTAAGTCGTTTCTCTTATCGAGATAATCCTTAACAGGCTCATCTCATTGATAATTGCATTTATCGTGTACTTGCAAGCATCATTCAGAGGCCCTGAGCCTGAGGGTACTGTCCGTTGCTTACT
Source organism: Podosphaera aphanis (assembly GCA_022627015.2). Classification (NCBI taxonomy): domain Eukaryota; kingdom Fungi; phylum Ascomycota; class Leotiomycetes; order Helotiales; family Erysiphaceae; genus Podosphaera; species Podosphaera aphanis. Next base: position 10,168 of record JAKRRZ010001297.1, read on the forward strand.
ATTATCTCTGAAATAAGGAACTAGAGATCTCGTGAGAATTTCTCGGAATTCCTACCCATCATCAGCTTTTTGAACTATGGTCGCGAGGAAGATGCGAAAATCGATATCTTATTACGAGGCTCATCTGACGACTTAAAGTATGGCGTGGTATATGAAGCAGGAAGATCAGGCAGGAAGACCGGTCAATCTTAAAGAGTACGCAGCATCGCTAGCCTACCCATTGTATGTTGTAATTTGGTGGCTAGTCAAGCTCTTAGCGCTGCATCCCTTTGGCACCTCAGGATTACATGCTGAAAGCTGTCCGGTACGTCTTTGCCAACGAATCACATGGTACTAACAAACGCGGGAAATCAATAGCGTCGGGAGAGCTAACTTTGTAAGGACTGCGGCGGAGATCAATGATAATCGGCGTGAATTTTATTCTGGATCGAAGAATGGGCCGGATTTTACGCAAGGAGAATAAACTCCCCTTCCTGGCTATTCTTTTGTCTCAGAATTGGTAGATAATCCCGATCCAGGACTTTCCCGTGTCTTCTCAGTCCATGTATCTATATGCTTAATATTTGATCGTGCAATGATATTCGTGGAAGAAAATTTGGATAGTAAATATTTTGTTATATAGTACACGTACATGTATGTATAGCAAAACATGAAGATGGTCGGCTAACCTTTTCTGATGCACTACAAAAGAGTGCCAAAGACGATAACATATGTATTCTCATGCAGGAGTATTAGGTTGTCCAGGAGTAGATATAAGATTAGAATGCCGGTGGATGGTATATGAAGAGAGAATCTTCGTTATTTTTAACACTTTCAGCCTCTCCGACGGCTCAAATGAAGTAACTTACGGGAGGCGGAGACCGGAAGGAAAAGAATGAACGCCTGAGAGAGACGGACTATCGAAGAGGATACTCATCCATGGGTCAACACTGACAAAGAGTCGTACACAGTATGTTTATTTTTGTTTATTTTTGTTTTTGACGAATTAAATCTAGATATGAGTGCACAAGCGCGTAGCTTGCTCGACATGCCCCATCCCCCAAGTGAGGTATCGGTAAATTGAGCAGGGTCGAGCGATATACTAGGGTCGAGGAGAAGATCACGGGGCTGGAAAGATGGGATATATGTCCGTTATGTAGTTTAGACTGTAGAGCTCCAATCTAGGAACGGTACCGTACAGCTACCTGCTGTATACCACGGCAGTGGTAGGTCAAGTGTGAAGAGCGTCTTCTCAACCTCTTTTCCAGGGGGCTAAGCCTTTGGTTTTAAATGCTGCATGAAGCTGTGGATCATATCACGAGTATCAAAAACATGATTACTCGTAGAAATGGTGTAGCAAAGCACACCCAGGTGTTACGGGATAGACCCGTAACGTTGGTTCTGACTGCGCCAGAACCCTATTATTTCTGCGAGGCTGAATATCCACGAGGCTGGTATTTCTGTGGCTGTGATTCACAAGGCTGACACTCATAAGGCTACTCCTGTGGCTGGTATTTGGTGGCTGGTACTACATGTACAAACTTGCAAAGCTGGGCAGAAAGATTGTGCCATTTCATGTCACAATAGTCGAGGAAGAATATGTATATTGTTGGTATTTCCTTGGGATAGGGAATCAGACTGATATATCAGGATGATCATGTAACTTAAATTGAATAAAACTCGTTCCTTCACATCGAGGGTACTCTAAACTATATAAGAGAACCAATACAACGCACGGACACCATTTCCCAATTAGGAGCGGCGATCACCCCACAACTCCTTATACCCAAAATATAAATGTAATCTACAAAGTGCAATTGTGTATATACACTGGCAACTCTTGAAACAATAAGAAAATGAGCAAAATGCAAATTTTTTTTTGTAAGACTATTGAGATAAGAAATATTAAAGTCGTTGTGACCCGAGCGTTCGAGTAATCGACGAAGTCTATCAACTGATGGATGACCAAAGCGTCTGTGTAGTCTGCAAAGCTCAGTATTGGTT
>JAKRRZ010001298.1:0-12134 GCA_022627015.2 Podosphaera aphanis
AGTCTACTACCAGCATAGATCAAGAAATTTTTGATGGTCCTATTATAATGGACTTAAGCCAGCGGAACGATTTATACAACTCGATCTAATTAATACACAATTTGTGCCTGAAAATTTCCGTGATGTTATGGTCCGTCTTCAAATCAACTAAAGGCATTGATTGATCTGGCGTCGCAGGTAGGGCCTGCGGTAGGTTCATCTTGGACATAATTGAGCAGATTATCTTCTGTTAAGTTTAGGGAAATTTTCTTGCAAGGTAAATGGAGACTAGACTGATGATTGATATTAGTTATGGTGGATGTGATGACGGTGACAATAACAACGTTGGTGCGGAAAAGCCGTCAGCAACGGAAAATGAGGTCTATTGATTCATTTAACAGACGCCTCAGAAAAGAGCCTAGCCCTGAAGCGAGGATGAATCATGCTTTATCTAGCGTTCTTGGTCTCTGCAGCAGAGTAGGTGATGGAGAATAAGAAAGGCCTGGAGGAATGAGAAGGTGAAGTAAGAAAGAAAAGTGGCTGTGAAGACAGTACTGGTCGTAAAAGCAGAGAAAGAAGTATGCTAGTTGTCGTAGTTGCCTAATCTTGTTACATGTAATGTCTGACATAATACACATACGCACAAGTACCAAAATTCCCAAGCATCAAGCACAAGAGTTTAAACGGAGATTTTGAATAGGCTATTGCAGACTTTGGAAGCTCCCTAGAAGCTGATTGGGCTCAGTAACATCACATATACATGGCACAATTGGTAGCAATAGGAAGAAGCTCGACTGTTGACCAATATGTAAGTTGGATAGAAGCGAGATGATAAAAATACGGCTCGGCTTTAGAGCAGCAAGGAGTACAACTTCGGATAGAGAAGACAACATGTACCTGTAAATATCCATCCAATCAATGGAAGCCCATCACCCGCCGTGTCCTGCGTTTCTCGAATCAGACCTAATTCTTCAACAAACCTGATTTGATCTCTCTCTTCCCGTGATTCTATACCTACCAGTGCATATTCTTCTCCCAAGGAATTCTTAATCCAGTTGATATGAAGCACCTCAGGGGAAAAATAATATGCAATCAATCACATGATGATTTCGTTGCACACATCCTAGCTGCGGTCAGACGGTTCACTCAAGGAGGGGCAACCTACACGTTTCAGTTCCTTGAAGGGGAGACAGATACAATTTTGTACCCGGACTTCATCTCCGACGCCACACTCTTTGCCCAGAATCGTGATGCTCTGCACCTTGACGCCATTTTTCACGACGCTTGTCGTGTGGCTGTTCACCGGTGTCGGTGTGCCCTCGACGCGCGCCCAGGCACCCACTCTACTATTCCACCCAATGATGGAATTCAGGATGCACGAATCGTGCTTGATCTCTGAGTCCTCTAGCACAATGGCTTCCTTGATGCGAACACCAGCGCCCACGGTGACTCGCGGGCCGATGGACACGTTCGGGCCGAGCTTGGCTGTGGGATCAACATTCGCGGTCGGATGAATGAAGACCGGCTGAATGATGTTCATGGATGGCTTCTCAAGCTCTGTCGAGCCCGTTTGCATCGCCTTCTGGAGGTAGAGCGCATTTGCTGGAACAGCGGAGCCGGCTGTTTTAATTTGTCTCCAAAAATCCCTCGTCTCATACACGTAAAATTGCTTGCTGTCGGCCAAGTCACTCAGAATATCTTGTTCCAAGCGGAGGACTTCGTTCTTGTTCTCTTCGTCCCCTTCGAGGATGAATGAAGACTCAAGGTTTTCTGAAGAAGGATATGAGAGGAGACGGGGTCGATCGGTACGTTTCTTAATGGCATTCCTGATTGACGGAAAGATGCACTCTGTTAGAAATAGGTAAACACCACAATTGATAAGATTTGAGATATGAGATTCGGGTTTTTCCACGTAGTGTAATACACGCGAAGAGTGAGCGTCTGAGACGATACATCCATAGTTGGATGCGGCATCTTCAGTTACTCGTGTGCCCAAAATGACAGCCTCAGCGCTTTTATCTTCAAACAGCTTCAGCATGTCGTTCAACGGGAACGAGCAGCAGACATCCGCGTTCAAGACGAAAAAGCGTTCCGGTCGGCCTTTGAGAATCGCATCTCTGAAGTGGTAGAGGCCGCCCGCGGTTCCCAGAGCTTGATACTCGCGGAGGTACACGATTTTCAGTTGCGGAAATTCCTTGACCGAATGCTTGATGAAGTCGCGGAAGACATTCTCGTCGTAGTATCCGATCATGCATACCTCCTGAATGTCGGGGACTTTGGAGATGGCGGTCAGGCAATGCCAGATAATGGGATGGCCCGCGACTTCAAACAAGGGCTAGATTTCTATCATGAGAAGCACGTCCAGGCAGAGAAAGAGTGTGATGCTGGGTGTGAGAGGAAGTATAGTTTGGGTACCTTTGGAAGATCCAGTGATAACGGCCTGAAACGTGTTCCTCTTGAAGGTCCGCCTACCTATGTGGGTTCGTCAGTAAGTTCTCTCTCACTGGAAAAACATGCATTAAATCTACTCACCAAAATAACGGCTTTCGTGGCTGAGTGTTGACTGCTGTTGGTCTTTTCCCGGATGGGGAGCTGCTGAGGAATCTGGAGAGACATCGGTGATATTCGAGCAAGGCGTCTGCTGGGAAGACTGCTAATTCTTGAATTACGGGTTTAGTTGTCGTAGTACAACGCACGATGGATTAGCGATAATTACTGTATAAGTTGGATTATTCACCATCTCACTTCTTCGTGCCAGCCATTCTCGGGCTGAAGACGGTAGCGCATCTCGCACGTCACAATCCACTACCCGAACAGCTAAAGCCTCTCTGTTCAATCAAAAATTACACAAGATGGATATTTCCTCATTAATTATATTATCAGCAGCCGGGAGTAGTTCCAACTCGAATTCGCTCGAATAGAACCTCTGACTCGTCATTCGAGATGTACAAAGGTTAAACTTTCATCTAATCGACTGAACGCATGTATTGCCGCAACCTCCAGACAATGTGCAGACCCAAATATCGATAGTCGACGTTGCCTTCGGATTTAAAGGTTTCACTGACTCGCAGTCACAATTGAATACACGTACTTTTGATGTAAGGGTTCTCACCTCTGCTGCGGAAGAGCTGAGCTGGATATCGTCCCACGACAATAACCATGTTGACAACAGAATCATTGTGACAAAATTCAAGACCTGGAGTTCCGCTTCGAATGTGATTACATTTTACAGTATAGCTGAAAGGGAAAAGGAGTCCAGCGAGATTAAATACATGTAATAGAAATCGGTCCCTAATCATTCCACATCCTCAAACTGCAGTGGATGGATAAAGAATGAATGAAGTTGAGGCTTATACATTGAGGCGATTGTATATACGGAGCAAGTAGATACGACTGGCCCTAGATTCTTACTGTCTCCACGATACAGAATATATCAAAACTTTTCACTCCGGCGTAACTATCGTAAATCGTATAGAGTAGCGTAAAATTATTAATGAATACCATATGTTTAAGTAGCGTTATATTACGCCAGCAACAAATTTGTTTCTTTGTACCTTTACATCCAACGCCATGTCTTGATTTGCGCCCATCATCACCCTAGGATAAACACTTATAGAAGTGAAGACGTGAATAAATAAAATTATGCCGCTGTCATGAACGGCTGTGCTCGGAAGATTGTGCGATCTTTGGGAAATAGATAGACTAAGCTGGGAGGGCTGAGAGACCGGGAGTTTTATTTTCAGCGGGTGGTGGTTGAGGAACCTGCAGGTGGAAAGAAGAGTTAGAAATGAATTTTCAAGGAAGGCGAGGGAACGCACGACTAGCTTTGTATTTTCTGCCATCATTCTCTGGAATCCGATTCCCACACCTTCGATTACAGCGAGCAAACATGCACATCCAATTGCCGAATTTCGAGCCGCTTTGATTCCACCTCGAACGGCAAGCGCTCCACCGGCGAAGAATCCTGCGATTACTTTTCACACGCGTTAGCCGCCGCAGTCTATGTGTTAGAGAAGCATCAGTGGGGTACGTACTGGCATTGTATGGATCCTCTTTCTTCCTGATTCCCTTCACAGCACAGTCGAATGTGGAGAACAAACCACCCCAGACGCCAAAGTTTCCTCCGAGGACGGGTGCGCGTGCCTTGATAGCCGTCATGGCACCCATCCGTCGTTCTCCGTACGGCGAATTTCGGAACCCTTTCACACCATGCCATACGGCACCACCGATCGCCTATGTCAGAGGTGATTAGCTTGATTGTTCGCAGCGCCGGGGATCGCGCAGCTTGGAAACGAGAGCAATCATGATGCATCATGCTCTCTCCAACGAACGCAATACGCACCCCCATACAAAAAGCACCCCCAAAATCATTCAATGCCACCCATGGACACGGATCCCTCGCATGATCCATCTTCAAGGGTTGCTCCTAGGGTCTCGGATCACTGATAACTCGTTGCTGTTCGCCCTTCTTGTAGTAAGTCTTAAAATTTCGTTGGCGATTCGGGTGAAGAGTCACCAGTGAACAATCGAACTCCTGAAGCTCCACGATCACTTAGAAAGGTCGATGTCAATACCCGAGACTAGATGATGATACTTAGAAATTTTTGGTTGAAGGGAAGGATTTTGCGCTACCTCTCGATTAGGATTAGAGTCACGTGTTCACATCATTTTTTGGTTAGTAACCACTGTAATCATGTCCTGGAAAGCCACTGGAATTAACTGTGAGGAGAAAATACAATTATATTTACCCCGCCTATTGGTACGTGTATGTAGCTTAGATCTACTCCTTTCACTTGGCGCATTTTAGCGTTGTGGTGTTGTAACAATGACCCCGCTGCGCCTGCCAAGTAATTTTTTTGCCATCATTAACGTTGGTAGGCGAGAACTTTTTCCCTAACATTGCACTATATACCGCGTCTCTCTGAGCCCGGGAAAGCTGAGCATCACAGTCATCCAGAGCTTGCCGCAGCCAAAATCCAAAGCAAGGAAGAAAACAAATGTGATTGATTGCACTGAATTGTTTCGGTACTCCCTAATGAGCGAAATTGGTGAGCAGCGTACACGTACGTTAGAGCACCTAGATTTGGCCCACCCCATAGACTTATTAACACAGTACTAAAACTAGAATAACTCCACTACTACGATTAAATTTGCCACTGATTACACATTGAACTGAAGTAAGAAGTAGCCTCATCAGTTTCTATCCTTACTGAAGTTGTAGCTCTTCTATTGCCGACGGTTTCGGCCGAATTACCCTCTGTCTGATCCATCGCAAGCTTGATTGCTTCAATATCTTTGAAGCGCTTATTTGGATTAATTTGAATTCGCTTGTTTGGTTTATTAATCCTATGCTGATCCAGTTGCGCTTGTAATCGAGCATTACTTGCTCTGAGTCGAGCAATTTCTGTGTTACCCCTGGAAATAGCCTTACCAGCCTTGGCAAGCAAGTAGCGAGTACTACGACCTAAATTAATTTCACGTTCGAGTAACTTCTGAGACCGGTATAAATCTTGTGATCGTTTAGGAGTCCTGGGCACCTCGTGAGATAAATTATTAGGTGAAATAGGGGGTGGTGTGGCTGCTCGTCGAGCTTGAACCTGGGTTGACTGTAGCACTAGTTCCGGGTTGTAGGGACAAAGTCCTGAAGCCCTCCAACCGGCTCGAATTACTCTTCCAGACAAGTCTTCTATCCTGGCTTTATTGTAGGATGTTATAAAGCGCTCTTTTTTAACAGAAGCAGCGTCGTCAATGGACGCTAAGGCTTGTATCTTCTGCCGATACTTAGACTTGACTACTGAGAAGGGGGCAAGGTCTAATGGCAGCAAAATGTGTGATGTGTGCGCTGGTAAGTAGAGACATGCTATCTTATTTTGATAGCATGTCCACATAAACTCAACATCAGCATGTGAGCCATGTCCATCAAGTAACAGAAGCCGATAATCATACTGAGTTGGGGTCGACTCTGGTATGAAAATTTGACGAAGCCAGGCCAGACCGACACTGTTAGATGTCCAGCCATTTTCCGAAGTAGTGTACAGCCAGTCAGGAAGTGATTGGGGAGGGAACCAAGAAGTTTGGAGATTTTACATATGCTTTGTGCTTTAATGAAGACGATAGTACTCTAGAATTACTACAAACTCCAAGGGCAAGGCCAGTCTCGTCCACATTCCATATATTCTCGGTTTTTATATTAAGGCGACGTACAGTTTGGCTAAACACTTCAAAGAATGAGCGAATCGTCTCCTGATTATCTGCCGTAGCTCTTACTGCCTCGATTGATCTTTCGACAACAGTATGAACATTTGTTTGGCGTTGTAAGAAGCTAATCATTCGTGTCATAGCTTCAGGCTGCATACACAATATTGATTTTTTTAGAAGAAAAAAAGACTCGGCCACTGCTAAATCAATACGGCCAAATCGAGACTCAACCACTTCAAGCAGAAAACTGAAGCACTTAACAACGATGAAATGGCAAAACTTATAGATATTTGATATTTCAAGATGATTAATTTATGAATTAATGCTTAACAGTAATCTCAAAAGATAGTGGTGGGAAGTTGTGGCACCCCAGGTCAAAAAGTGATTTTTCAGAATTCAATTTTGGCAACTTTGCAAACTTCGAGCTCCCGCAATAAAACTTATCATGATGCGAAAACTTGTTAAAAGCCTTAATTTGTATCTCATTAATAATCTTGACAGAATTTTAAAATTTTAAAATCAATCTACAATGTGGTTGAGTTGTTTCAATTGGCACATCAAGTATCAAAAATTTTTGCATATTGCTGTCCCTCACCTAATAGCAAAGCGATTAGGGGAGGTGGGGCTGTGGCCAACCGAACAATTAAATCCTCTGGGAGTTTTAAGTTTGATCTGGGTGACCACGCTATGAATAACTTTAGTATCGAATACAAGACTTGTGAAGAAATGCGTGCACAAGCTGTGTGGTTTCATGAGGTGAAGTTAAGACTTAGACCAGCGATGGTTGTCTTAAAAAGTAAATTGATTCAGAAAGGCACATGATCCACCACATTGAATCGGCGAATTCGCTGTATAGATCTTTCTCCATTTTTGATCTGCTGTCGTAAGCCTAGTTACCTATTTGAATCAAACCCAAAACGATCACGACATATACGCTCCTCAAACTTCACCACGAACCTAATTTATCGGGTACGGTAGAGGAAGCTAACAGATCATATGCTCTGTTTTTTTTCTTCGATGAAAGCTTGGGCGTTGGTCATCTAGCCCCTGTAGTGTCAGAGTTAAAACAGTATTGGCCTTCTCTTCGTTTAAAAGAAGCTCCCTACGCCTTAGTCTGGTTAGATGAGAAATAAATTGACAATCATCTTGATTATCCCTCTGCTTACTCTTGATATCCTAAAGTCGGGAATCGGCTGGTCCGGCTCCGAGAACGAAGACTTTGCACCATTTGATGCTTCTTCAAACGCGCCACTTTGTCGCCCTCTGATTAAAGGTATTCCATGATTTGGAAAATTTCACATCGAATATAATGATGCGCGTCAACTAATGTCAATAGAGCTCAATTTTACCAAGCTGGCTTTTCGCTTCAAAGCTGTAATTTTTCTTGCAGATAGATATGCGATCTTTGCCAGCTCGTTTTAAGCGATTCACTTTTTTGTCTTCGAGTCGTAGTCCTGTGGCCTCTGCTCGGCATTTTTGGCAGTGTCACGACCTGGGTTGATCAAAATGCTTGTTTCAGTATCAAGCATGTCCGCGTTAGGAAGATCAGTCGTCTTTCCTTGTAGCTTGTTATAGACATGCTTTTATCGCAACTATACTCTTGAATTCTGCAGAGAGGCCTGCTTTTGGACACATGTATACTCATCGAAACAGAATAATTAGAATTAGAGAATGACGCAGCTTCTGCTTAATCTTTGATTAATTTCACATAGAACGCTGTCCAACAATGATGCTGTAAAGTCATCCCGGTTTGATAAGGAACAGATTAAGATGAGAATGTAGATGTACCATTGAAACTCTTAAGTTTCCTAAATTGGGAAAATGCTGCTGGGTAATTATTGACATGTATAGCTAGCCATACATGTAAAGTGGGCAGTCGAAGCAGTCAATTATTTAAATATGTCGAGCGTACCAACTCGGCTCTACACGAGGCATTTAATCTCCTGAGACTGTAAGTATTATGTCTGGTATCATGCTTTTGACACATTTGATATGTTACATTTTTGTGCAACAATCTGTTAATAACATCATAACTTTGAAGATGGACTTTTCGACTGCACTGTAGAGAATTAGTCATATCCATGGCAAAATCTATATCCAAAACTTAACTTCTAGCTCTCTTTTTTTTGCTTCAAACCTTGCTTTAGATGTGCCATCGATAAATCACTCGGCTAACGCATCAACTTATTCAACTGTGGCTGCCTGTTGTGTCATTGACTCCAGAGGTTTTGCGAAACGATGGCATCGTTTTTTTTATTACTGAAGCGTCGTGCCCGCGCACAGCAGCGTGAAACTATGTAACACGTGCCGGTTAGCCCAGCCTTCAAAAGCTAACCGACGAATCAGTGTCTAGATGACCCAAAAAAGATTAGAGGGACCTAGGCCTTCCTGCCTAGCATCCGAATAGTATTAACGATGGCATCGTTGACGTCGAAGTGCACAGTCCAGGTGTAATATATCACGTGGTAGCCTGTTTGAAATATTTGCTCTCATTGTGCCGTTTGATTGATTAGTAAGAAGGATGTGCTAGAGTATAAGTAGAGGGCCTACCTTTTTCCTGTAGATGTCCATCATTAGCTCTTATCGGAGACATATTCTGTGTATCAGAGCGTATTTCTCTACACTACCTACTTAGTCCCACTGAGTGAACACTAGCGGCTTGCTCCTATAATCTGTATGTACCCGCTGATCATATACCTGTCATAATACTGCCATACGCCCTTCTCTCAATGGACGGTTGATTCAATGTTTTGCCTCTATCAAGCTACGTCCATCGTTTCCGTGCAAAAAAGTAACCAGGTAATGGGTCACACAAGCTCGAAAGTCACTCGCAGGAAACACGCGATTGACAAGACCTGCTGCCTCGAGTTCGTGCGCACTCAGTTTTCGGCCAAACATCAAGAATTCATTGTTACGATGCACGCTGAGACTCTGTGCAAAGATGGGTGCGCTTCGAAGTTCGGGAACCAGGCCCGATGCTGAGAAGGGTGCTTGAAGGTAACAATCCGTTGAAGCGACGACGATATCTGCGACGCCGGTGAACCGTATGGCACCAGCGGCCACAGCAAGACTATTCAGTGCAGGAATAAACACTATGTTATGGTCAATGATGGAGCGTAGCATCTCGATATCTATTAACAGAGAAAGGAATCAGAAGTTGATCTGAGAAAGCTAGAAAGGCCAGGACGTAACAGTCGCAAAACGCGACATGTGTAGTATCTTCTTTACTCTATTGACTTCTTTTTGTACCTGATCTTCGGAGCCATCGACACTCTCAGTATCAAACCTGAGGTCGCTGCTTCGCACGTCGGCGCCGGCCGAAAAGAATCGCCCAACGCCAGTAAGAACAGTGATGATGGTTTCTGGATTGTTATCGAGTACATGTAGAGCTGCGATAATTTCTGCAGTCAGATCATTATTGATTACATTGAGATTCTTTGGCCGGTTGAGCTAGAAAGCGTCACTTTCGGAGCAGTGGAGGATGATAAGCATCTAAACTTTAATTTTCTCGATTTGGCCATCAATATCGACTACCAAATTCTCGAAAATTTTCATACTGAGTAATATATGAAAGGCGCCTCAAGTCTTGGTATTGGCGATGTTGAGGATTTTGTCAGAATGATCAGAGCAAAATGCGCAAATTGTCGAACGTATTTCACGAGATAGTGGGCCACACAAGATAATGGACCACCGATCAAAAATCATAATGATCGTTGCAGATCTCGGCGACTGAAAATTCAGCGAATTGACAATAATTAAGCCAGAGCGAGATGCAATGCTTTGAGCGCCAAATATTCAGACAACAGCGACAATTTTCACGAGTAATTATTTAGGAATAGACAATTATTTGCCAACGGACTGCTGACAACGACAGATTTGCACCAGTCATAATTTCTAATTATTTTCTTCGTCAAACTTCCCAAGCTGGTTTTGGAAGATTTGGAATGCAGATTTAAATAACTATGACTGGTGTGGCCCATTATCTTGGGGAGCTTTGCCAGAGTAGAAAGAAAAATTGTGTCTGGGGAAAATCTATCGCTGAGTCGGATGGTGGTGTGGTACACCGTCTGGGCCATTCTCCCAAGTAGAGTCTGGGTAGCCGAGGCACATGCCCCGCTTGAGACAAGAGAAAGCTGGCTCGAATCTAGTAAGACCTTCAAACCATTTTTCTCGCCGGGTCACGTATGTGACGATGTCGAAGGCACACAGGACAGCCGTGGGTGGCTGAATGCGTTCCTGCGGCAGTCACCTACGGATAAGGGTAGGACGGGCTGTGAGGCGCCTGACTTCGAGTTGTGTCTTCAAATGATGTTCGGGTGTGAGTGCCCCTCAAGTCATGTTGAGACATCACTCCATGTCCCGCACCAGGGTCATTCGTGTCATAGCCCGAGGGCTGCATACACAAGAATAATTTAAAAAAAAAATTAATCTGTTGCTGTCAGCAGTCCGTTGGCAAATAAATGTCTATTCTTGTAAGCAGAATTATGTCTGCATAGGTGGATACAGTCCGTAGGCGAAATTATGATCGGTGACAGGGGTACGGGAGTTATTATGTCATGACTCGGGTAGCCTAGTAGGCAACAGAACTTTGAGGTAATATTCTGGGGTAGTATGGAAGATGCTAGAGCCGAGGTTGTGCAGTCTGATGTTGAATAGCTCATGTATGGTAAGAGGTCACAAAAGGATATTTAGGGCCAGCCCAGATGGTTATTGAAGATAATGGTAGATAACAGAAAAAGCGTTGAATAATCTTTACGATTGACTTGTTCTCTCTATTTACTATTTTTATCACGTGACACACAACGGTTTGCGCGGTTTGCGCTTACAATTCTTAAATAATTACTCGTGAAAATTATCGCTGTTGTCTGAATATTTGGCGCTCAAAGCATTGCATCTCGCTCTGGCTTAATTATTGTCAATTCGCTGAATTTTCAGTCGCCGAGATCTGCAACGATCATTACGATTTTTGATCGGTGGTCCATTATCTTGTGTGGCCCACTATCTTAAGAAATACTCTACCCCCAGGGTTAGTTTTCAGCATGCACTAAAACCTCGCTTATGAATATTATCCCTACTAGTCTTATATAATCCCTGCTAGTCTTTACACCAAAAGAAATAGAAAATGTTGACCTGAGTGATCAGGCTTTTTACTGGACTGCTGCTTTGATCTTTTTCTCCCCTCCCTCACCTACGCACTTCAACAGACATCGTTGCTGTTACTGTCTACAGAATCATCATCATCATCAGCATTTTCATCTAAGACAATCAATAAATCGTTACTCTTAATATTTAGCATATTTCATAGGCCAATTATTCTTTAAAAGATGAGCCAGGTACAACCAGCAGCTCACACAAACAACGCCAAACGATTAAACAGAGATCAACGTCTCCAGGTAAGCCCAAATTTCATGGTAAATAAATATCTGAGGTAACACGTCTAGATCAAAACTCTCCACGATTCGGGAATGAATCAGACAAATATTGCAAAACAACTCGGCTTATCTCGAAACCAGGTCAGATACACCCTTTGTACTCCGCACATTGAACCCAAGAAAGCTGCAGGTCGGCCCCCAACACTGTCCTCTTCTGACGTTGTCCGAATTGAGGCTTTCATAACATCATCCTCTGAAGGTCGTCGAATGTCATGGTTTGAACTTGCCCATGGCCCCTTTCGGGATTTTGGAGTGAGTGAAAGGGTTATTCAAAACGAGCTAAAAAAAGGGGTTACGGACGTCATCCAGCGCTGAAAAAGCCTCCCCTTTCTGAAGAGGTTAAAAGGAAGCGTCGGTAGTGGGCCGAAGCCCACAAGGACTGCACTGTTGAAGATTGTATGGCGATTCTTTGGACTGATGAGACCTGGGCCACAGACGGCCAACATAAGAGAGAATGGGTAACGCGAAAGGTTGGTATCTTTGTACCTCAACTAATAAAAAATACCGATCTAACTCTCAGTTCAA
>JAKRRZ010001299.1:0-12129 GCA_022627015.2 Podosphaera aphanis
ATTCTATCGAATCCGATTATAAAATAAGGCCATAGTTGTTGTGTAATGTTCAATTGAAGTTGAAAATTTGAAGTCCAAATGGGAAAATTTACGTATCGCTGGTTTTTTACGTATCGCTGACCCTCACGATTATAGCAAATGACTTGGCCACTGCTAAATTAATACGGCCAAATCGGGACTCGACCATTACAAGTAGAAAACCAAAGCACTTAACAACGATTAAATAGCGAAACAAATAGATATTCGATATTCGATATTTCAAGATGTTTAATTTATGAATTATTGATTAACAGTAGTCTCAAAAGTTGGTGGTGGGAAGTTGTGGCACCGATAGTCAAAAAGTGATTTTTCAGAATTCAATTTTTGCAACTTTGCGAACTTCTAGCTCGCGCAATAAGACTTATCATGATACGAAAACTTGTTAAAGGCCTTAAGTTGTATCTCATTAATCATATTAACAGAATTTAAAACCAGTCTACAATGTTGAGGTTGAATTATTTCAATTGGCGCATCAAGTGTCAAAAAAATTTACAGATTGCTGTCCCTCACCTAATAGCGAAGCGATTAGGTGAGGTGGGGCTGTGACCAACCGAACAATTAACATTTTGTCCAGCCAACATGTCATTACTATTAACTTCCATTAAGGGTTAACTCGCATTATGGTTAACTATGCAGAAGCGCATACCACAGTTAATTGTTGTCGTTGTATAATTATCGATTAACTGCTATGGCTAGAGCGTACAAGGGCGCTGTAACGGCATTATACAGGCATTTCAACCCCCCATTCTGACGCTAAGGTACTCCCTGACTACAATCTCATGAGACTTTTACTTGTATGCCCGCTGCAAAAGCCGGTCATGTGAGTCGTGATGTACTCCCCTCCTTGAACCCCAGTTTCACCGCCTTCAAGTGCTGAATTCTTCGGGCGGTGAACATTGTCCATATTTGACTAAAGATATGTTTCGTTTCTATAGCAATGGAGCAATAATCAGACATGTTTACATTCATCGGCGATACATCTACATCCATTCATCGTGCGCCCTGAGGAGGTGAATTGTTTTGCCATCGAAGGACCTCTTGTCAACCTCGACTTCGGTCAAATTGGCACTTTTGAAAATCATATTTTGCGTGCGAGAGCCATGGCCAGCATACCTGCAAGTATCTCAGGGCAGCTCTACCATGAAGTCCCGGAGAAAATATTTTCACTCCTCCTGGGAAATCCACAAACAGCAAGAATATGCTTTAGATGAAGAGCAGCGAACTAGTCGAAGCGATGGGAGCACGATTTGCACCGGTACATTCAGCAAGGCGAAGAGACTGCGACGTTGGTGTTTAGTTTAATTTAGGAGATGGGTGCTGAGAATCAAAGTGTTCTGTCCGCGATCCTCCAAATCTACTATGCTAACTGAACCTATTCGTATAGGTCCAACTTTGAACGATTTTTACCTTTACTGGCACTCTATTTGGCCGCCTCTTGATTCGAACAACAAATTCTTGATCCTCTTTACTCGAGTATATGGTCTAGCAACAGCGCCGAAATGTCGGATGTAAGCGCCAACCTTATTCCACTTTATTCCAGAGCGTACGATAGGCAATGAGTGGCTCGAACTAGGCGTATGCTTTCTCGGCACCAGATTATCCGATCTACTTTTGAGGCATTGCTCTCCCTCAACGCCGTAAGTCGTTACCCAAAAAGGTCACAATTCCTAGTTCGGCGGCAACTTTTCCGCGGGTGAAGCGGAATAATTGAATGTTGACGATTGTAAACTATGGTATCTTCGTACAACAATATTTTGTGTATTTCAAAATTAACCTGAAACGATGTAAAGCTTCAAAACTCTCAAACCCAAATAGTGACCAGTAAATGACCAGCTAGTGACTCAGTTGTTTAACAACCATAACACATTAATTATGTGGCTTTCCAGTTTCGTCAAAATTATCACGGGATCGAATTTGCCTGGCAGAATCAAATTTCAAGAAGGGGGGGGGAGTATCTCATGACCCGTACATATACCGGTAACTAAAATGAGGTGCTGATTTGACATGCAGATTTACCACATACCAATAAACACACCCAGGAGTTTCAACCAATCAGCCTTGTGTTGTGGACTGCTATTCATCATCTGTGGTCACGTAAAGATTGATGACATGTGAGACGTAAAATGGAATACAAGGGATATTTATACTACGTACTGAATTCTTGTTTGCGTGTCATCTGCCACCTCGAGGTCCTCGTTTCTGCTCTATTAGTACCGGAAGATAATGTGATTTGAAGATGAAACATCCATTATATATCATTTTCGATGCATCACGAAGCATGAAGCATTATCATACCGATGACGCTGTCGCACACCGTAGATAAAGACGTTTTCCGGCCGTTACAACATTGGGGATATAACAACCTAGGCTATTAATTAGTACGTGTACTACGTCCCCCATGCATCGTTGTAAAAAGTTACGCTCGTGGATGGGCATACCGAACACCAAAATTTATTCATACCTCACGACTAAAATCTAAATAACTCCACCATTTACATAGATAATTGCCACGAATTACATAGGATCTCAAAGATACTGGCCGCTGTATTATTTGATGTTAATTTCGCAGCGTCAGATTCAAATACGTCCTCTCTACAACCTCCCCCGCTTGCTGGCTCACCAACTGCACTCATAATATCAATATCTGCAAAGCGCTGATTAGGGTCTACGTGGACACGTTTTCTCGGTCTGGTATTCTGTAGAGACTCAAGTTGATGTTTTAGTTTCTTAGCCTCCGCCTCGAACATAGCAGCTATCGCATTCGAGGCTGAAAATCCCTTAGTCATTTTCGGTCGAAAGTACAAGTTTTTTGAAGCTCCTTTTGAGCAAAATTTACATCATGGGGGGGTTGGAGCGTGTTAAGAATACTATTCGAGAGAGATTGTGATCGTAGATGTGGTTGGGGAGTTGTAGGTCTTCCAGAGACCTGCGAAGAATCGAGGATCGGCTTGGATTAAATGGACACAAGCCAGCTACACGCCAGGCAGACCTAAATACTTGGGACTTAAGACCCTCTTCTCTGGCATTATTGTAATATGTAATAAAGCGTTCCTCCTTTATTGGCGCTGCATCCTCAAGTGTTGAAAGCTTGGCAATTTAACCGCGATAATTTGACTTGATAACCGCGAAACCTGTCAAATCAAGAGGCTGTAGCACATGAGTTGA
This sequence comes from Podosphaera aphanis, assembly GCA_022627015.2. Taxonomy (NCBI): domain Eukaryota; kingdom Fungi; phylum Ascomycota; class Leotiomycetes; order Helotiales; family Erysiphaceae; genus Podosphaera; species Podosphaera aphanis. Next base: position 3,205 of record JAKRRZ010001299.1, read on the forward strand.
GTGGGCAGGTAAAAAAAAGCTCGATATTATTCTGCTAGGAAATCCATAGAAAGTCTAGGCTGACGTGGCGACCGTGACCGTCTATTATTAGCAGCCGCAGACGTTATGGAGTTGAAGCCGTCTCGGGTAAAAATATCTGCCGCAACCGAAAACATTCAAAGTCCATCCATTCTCAGAGGTCGTGTAAAACCAATCGGGAACGGTTGAAGGAAACCAAGTTATTTGCAGCGATTTACCTTTAAAAATCGCCACGCGCCTCAATTTACGACTCACGGCAGAAACACACTCGATAACGGAAACCCACTCTCTAGTTTCCGGAATTTTTACATATGCCCGCTTTTTTGAGGAGCTGGCAAGGACTTGACAGTTAGTCATAACGCCAAGAGCTAGGCCAGTCTCGTCCATATTTTAGATATTTTCCGTCTGGACGTTTATCCTGTCTCTACTGGCCTCAAATTGCTGCATGAACATTTTTATTTGATCATAAGTGGCTGCCTCGGCTCTAGTCTTCTCGATCTTTCTACCAACAACAGAAGTAACATGGGGATTTCGCTTCGTGAAGGTTGAGATCCATTTTTTACTTTAGGGATCTTGATCTTCATTAGATCGCAGAATTAACTTGGCCATTTCTCGAGTACGGATAAGCAGTGGTGGACAAGCTTTCAAATCTATTTCAAGGATCCACTAAACAAGATAATTTTCTTGTTTAGGAGTCAATCTTCGCAAGTGTTGATGGCTATCAATGAATTTTGTAGAACCATGGATCCGGCCATGAAGTGTGGATAAAGAGGATTTGTATGCCCTAGTTGCTACCCTCTGGGTTGTAAATTTTCCAGAATTAAGATCAGCGATAGCAGATTGAATAGTATTCTGTTTGATATTCATATTGATTGGGTGTGTGAGTAGAAATGGTCAATAATGTAATTTACAATTTGAATGTGAGAGTGTTCGGGATCCCCGGGTGTTCGGAATCCCCATCCCCGAGCTTAAATTTCAAACCCAAAAAGCTGCATTTCTCAGGCTGGTTTGTAGAAAAAATAAAGATGGGTAGAAGTCCTGTACGCTTTTGCCTGTTGATGGGCGAATGTGACTACAAAATTTTGACTGTTTGTGCGTTAAAGCCTCACTGTAGCTGCAGCGTTGGGCGTCAAATAGGTTCCCTCAACAGAAATTTCAGAATGGGAGGTCCGGCCGATCCCTGCAGGGGTTCAACATTTGCACAAAGTCTTATCAACGTCAACCGACCATCAGAAATCAGTAACATACAAGACTTTCTCATAGCTGCATCGACGCTTCTCCTGCAAACCCCTCCAATACACACACCAAAGATCCAGTTTTTACCTTAGCGCGAGGACCCTGCTTTGAACTTTGGTTAAAAATTCGTTGACTGTCCCAAAGGCTGGATTAACAGATTGAAATACCGTTATTATCTATACAAACTATTGATTTACCGCTCAGCACTGCGAGTGGCCTCAAAGCGGCATTTTAAAGCTCCGTTTTGACGCTAAGGTAGATTTGAAAATTTGACTTTTCACAACAATGCTTGGGGGACATAGTACGAGAAAATCAACTGGGCCGAGCTAGTAACTGATTCACATCAATCCTTGGTGTTAAGCCATGCTGTTAGATTCCTGAGGATAGTTTGGATCGGCGCTGGGAGTTGTTTGTTTTTTGGAAAATAGTAATCTCGGTTAGAAGTCTATTTTGGGATTTTGAAGTTTTTCATTATTTATGTACCACAAGTCATTTGCCGCAGTCCAAGCTCACATCTTTCTCCTTCGATGATTCTTACTTCCCACAGAAAAATAAGTAATACCATTACACCATTGTACAAGCGCCGCCACCATCACCCATACGATCACCGTCACCAGATACTGTAATCATCATTATTACCACAATCACCATCCACACCGTAACCCTCACCAGCATTCAATACCGAATCGTTATCATAATCTTTACCTAAACAATCACCACGATAACCGCCGCTTGAACCCGTAATTACCGTAATTAATATCACGAAGCCCAAAGGCAACCTGACATGTGCTCTGCAGAATATATGTTTGATGTTAGCCAGCCAAATTGTGAGCATCTGCTACTGGGTATGTGATATAAATTCTAAGTAAATCAGGATTATCTTCCTAAACCTTCTGCTACCGGACTATAATCCCTGATCTTACGTAAACACTAAAGTAAGCTAATCTAGATGCCTAAGGCATAAATGTAACATGCTACTACATGTAACAAAGAAAATGCCTTGCCTCTGCACGGCGTCCAATTACCTCTCACGTTCCATTCTATCGAATTTCTCTACTAACTGTGAAGGTACGTCTCAATCAAGTAACCACCTATCGTATTTCACCGGTCTTCCTCTATATCTAACTAGGTATTGAATCATCTTTCCTCCATTGCGTCGGTTTTGCTCACGGCGTCTGACGATGCGCTCTGGGGTGGCGTCTAATGTGATTGCTTGCGAAAAAGATCTATTATAGGGATCATCCGCCAGATTTGGCGCCGGCTCCAAGTGTGCGACACTGATAACTGGATGGATACTACCTAATGAGGGGGGCAGATCTAATCGATAGGCCAATCTGCTGATTTTCTCTAGAACTTTGAAGGGTCCGGCATACTATTGCGCTAGTTTTGTATTACCAACGATCCCTGGAACGTTAAACCCTCGATGTAATCGCAACAGGACGAAATCGCCATCTTCAAAAAACATTGGTTTATGTCTTTCGTCGTATTGTTGCTTCATGTAAGTTGCTGCGAACTTAATAGCGTCTACAGCATCAATAAATCCAGGTCTGTAGCTGCTAGATATTTCTGGTTCAGATGGGAAAGCTGGTGGGTTAGCAGGGTTCTGTGTGAGTTCTGAAGATGCTAAGCCCCCTGGCTGAGAATCCGACATCTCTTTGATAAGTTGATGAGTCAGCAAGTCTAAAGGTTCCAAATCCTGGTTCCAAACATAACTTCGGTTGCCATCTTACCAGTTGCCCTTGATATGCTGTTTGAGAGTGCTGCTGACAATTTGTCTTTGACATTCGGCCATAAAGCCGGATTAGGTAACGTTGCGATGAAATATCTTAAGGCAATTTCCACTTGTTGGCTTGTTCGCTCTGCTGCTCCGTCGGTTTGGGGATGCCATGCTGTTGAAAATAGTAAGGTTACTTTTAGCTCTTCAAACATACCTCTCCAAAATTGTGATAAGAATTTAAGGTCCCTATCGGAGATGATCTCGTGTGATAGACACTAGAATATCATTAGCAGGTGGGAATCTAGCGTATTCCCCCACTGTAAGGCTGACTAGGTTGTTTTGCCTCGAATCAATGAGATTGCTTTACTTAGCCGCTCCGTAACTGTAAGTACGGAGTCAAAATTATTGGGCACTGTTTTAGGTAGGGCAGGTATAAAATCAATGTTAAGAGAATGGAAAAGTCTTGGTAGCGATAAGATAGGTCGAAGGGATTCATATGACTTGTGTCGCCGGGTGGCGTTTACCATACATTCCCGACAGTAGAAAAGGTATGATCGTAACTTTTTACCCAAATCAAATATGTAAACATTTCCATTTAGACGTTCGTGAGTCCGAAAATGACCAACGTGACCGAGCTGGTCGTGTGAAATCTGAGAGATTTCCTTTTCTATCGATCGAGGTATGACTGGTCGATAATTCTCATGAACATCCGGCTTGGCGTACAATATGTCCCTGGATAGCGAGAAGGGTAGACTGGCCCCGTCCATTGATAGTCCGTCGTTATTTTTGATTAAATTGTACAATTTATTGCATCGGTTATCCTTTAGCGTCTCTCCTTTCAATTTTGTTAGAAACTGTGGGCTAATCTGCACTGTAGAAATGGGAAACGCCCAGGTTTGTTGATCGTGGCTGTTAAAGTTCCTTGAGGTAAATTTTCCAGTTTCTAGATTATCGCTTTTCAGCGTTTTCTTACTATCGCTACCCATTTTTAATCTGAATAAAGCGTCTGAAACTATATTATGTTTGCCGGGCTTATGTCGTACTTCTAGTCTCAAGGTGAAGAAGTGTTGAGAGCTTCTTTGGTGGCGTAGGTTGAGTCTAACTAATGACGTTGTTGCGATTTGGACCGTTGTACTGTAATCTGTATAGATGAACGTGGGGAATTTGGAAGTCTCCATTAAATGTCGAATCTTGGAGATAACCCAACAGCAAGATGCTACTTCTAACTCAGTTGGCCAATAATTTCTCTCTTCGGCCTTGAGCAATCGGTATAAGAATAGGATAGGCTTCACCGATTTAATCGATGGCGGGTCTTTAGTCGAGTAATAGACCATGGCGCCCATTCCTTTGCCTGACGCGTCGAGATCAGCGTATAGCCTTTGTTCAGGATTGAAATGAACCAGCATTACTGGGTTTTGAAATGCCTTTTTAAGGGCTTGAAACGAGCTTAATGCGTCCTGAGTGACGTTAAGAATTGCTGTCTTTGATACTTGTCGTTTCCTGTTAGTACCTGTTTTATTCATTACCTTCAATTCAGCATTCAGCCTGACTTTTCTAGATTGTAACGGTGCAGATATTTGAGCATAGTTGTATATGTATTGTCGTAGCCAGCTTGTGGCCCCCAAATAATATTCAAGTTGTTTAAGCGTTCTAGGAAAACGGAGGCTACGAATAGCTTCAAGCTTGTCAGTGGCTGATGATAAACCCAGTGCATCGACCTTTTGACCTAACAAGACTTTCGAGAGATACGATAAAAAGAAATTTTTGGGGCTGAGATGAATCATATGTGCTTTAAGTTTTTAAATAACGGCTTTGAGATGACTCACATGGTCATCGAAGATTTTGGAAAAAATGACAATATCATCGATATATGATCTTGCAAAGTCGCGCTCCTTGCGAGGAATAGTATCCGTGATTTGTTGCACGTATGCCGGGGAGTTGCGAAATCCCATCACTGCACAATTAAAGGTTTCTTGACCGAGATATGATGCCACAGTGAGCCTATTTTGATGTTCTGGTTTCACTTTCAATTGGTAGAAAAACGAGGCGCAGTCAACGGTCGAAATTAAATTGCACCCAGTAACCGCCGCGATAATATCGGTCTGGATTGGAATTGGGTAGGCATCAGGAGGAGTTATTTGAATGGGCGCCTTGATATCTATAACCACTCGACCTTTCTTTTCGGTAGAACCATCCGGCTTTGTGACATGTTTCCATATCACGAAACAGAGGAACGAAAACGGGGTGGACGCTTGCGTCCAACAAAGACGCCCTTGGTCGTGAAGTGAGTCGAATATCTCGTAGATGAGTCTTCGGTCTTCCGTTCCGGCTGCATAAACTTTGGCTTGACCAGCTTACAGCTTTATACTTCAACTGCCAGTCTGGTACTAAGTGAATTGAAATTTCTTCACCAGTTGGCGTTTTCGCGAAACAGTTTCGGTCTTTCCATAGTACCCCAAATTCATTTGCTATAATTAGTAGGCGGTAATTTTCAGCACGGTTTCCAAATATCGTGACTCCGTTTGGACATATTTTTTCACTACGGTGTCGAGGTTCGGCAGTTGCTTGAGAAGAAGGTGAGGTTGCAGTTATGTAAGCCGCTGTGGCGAGTAAACCTTTGGTAAGTAATCTGGATTTGGAGCCATTTTTTGCTAGTTGCGCAACAAGGTGGTAGGCTTCAAGCTCATCCATTTCCACCATTCCACTTTCTAGGTCGTTCTCGGTAATATAACCCAGTGGAGTGCACTTACCGATTGTGACAGCTGCGTTGCAGTCATTTTGTATAAGTATTGCGCTAGACTTACTGGACACGAGACAAGGAAAGGTTGTAAGGGCATCCATTGCAAGCGGCTCGTAGATCATGTCACGGCTTGGTATATCTAGGCTTTCGCCCTTAGTAGTTGATATTGCCACCATGGCTCGCGATTGCAGCTTGATTGCAGCTTGATTGTAGTTTTATTTTTCGCAACGACCGAAATCCTTTTTACTTGCGAGTGGTATTGAGTATGAATCTGGATTGATAAGCCATGGCATTTCGGCATAATCAGTTGCTGTACATCCAAGTCTATAATCCAACCTTCAGGCACGGCGATTTTCATACCAATAAGAGCGTTCGCCGCGAGCTTTTCTACGATATGGATTTCGCGCTTGAAGTGGGCAATCATATTATCCTTGCCGCAAACATAGAAGTCGATTTCCATTAACGCTGATGCATCATGCAAGCTAGATCCTATTCCTCTCACTTTTACGGTTTTCTCCATTTGCTGAATCTTGGCGGTTGGATGTTGAAATCGAAGGAAAGAACGATCAATTAGTGACATTGCACAGCCAGTGTCTAGGCAGACATTGGTCTATTCAATTTGAGGGCTCGCAATACTGATGAGAATTTGGGCGTATCAACGCCCTAGAAAGGCATGCCCTAGTGGAGCACTGGATCTTGAAGCTGTCGATGTTACGATGGTTAGCAGTGATATTATTTCTGGCTGAATAGTCTCCTCAGAAGGTGACGGCGGTTCAATCTGATCATTAGGGTAGGGTTTTTTGTGGTGATACTCGATAAGGTGGGCGTGAAGTTTATTGTTGGACGGATACTTCTGCTTGCAGATTTTACAAACATGTCTTTTCAGGGCCACTTCGTCATGTCCGATCGGCTTAGGCTTTCTTATCGTTTTGCCATTTAATTGCGGACGCCGAATATGGACGGTATTTGCTAGGTAATTCTTCATAGTTTCACAAAGGTTTACTGCTTCTAAATCACTTGGCCTGTCTTTATCTGAGTGAGCATCCTCCATTCCTTGAAAATAGGAGTCGTAATACGGATCCTGATCTTCTACGACTAGATCTTGACCATCAGCCCCACTTTCGCTCTTTTGTCCAGAGGATTCGGTATTGCAAGTTTCGAATTTCCGGTTCCCGGTCCTAGCCTAGCTCTATTAGAGCGTTACCTATCATTGTGTTGTCCAAAAATCTTCCGTTTTTCTCTCTGAGATTACTGGACTCCTCTCGGTTGAGGATTTCTATATTTGCGAGTTTCAAGGCTGAATCAAACTTGTTTTTCGGTGTTGCTCTGATCTGAATTATATTTTTGGTATGAATAATTATGGCGATTTGAGCTTTGTTGACGTTGAGACCTAGCAGGTTGACGTAAAATAGAAGGCCGATGAGTTGAGAGTAACGTCTCTTGTGGTTGCCATATGTCAAACCACGTGGCTCTGAGAGAAGTTAGGGTATGGATGAAAGTAGTTATGGACGTCGTAGGTGTAGGTTCTGGGACGTTAAGACATAGCCTGCCGTCGAGAATTTGGTAGGCTAACAACAATTGAGAATACACTGTCGTTGCAGTACCTGATGATATTCCATACGTGATAACCTTTTGGACGAATGCCTCCGGGTTTTTACGGGCACGAACTTCCTCTACTCTATATCTTAGCGCGCGAAATTCTCTTAGTGCCTCACCCGGCGCCATTCGAAAGCGCGCCTCAAGTTCATCGCACTAGAGATGATGTCCACATCTTAAACCGGCACGCGTTGTATCACTGATCTCGGTGGTGTACCACAATTCGGCTTTTCCCTTCAAACATTGATCAAGTTTTTGAGCTATACTTAGGGATGACCAAGGGCCCGCTTCTCCTTGCGTAACCTTGGCTTTTATACGTGCAGTAAAGTTGAAAACTGTGAGAATATAACTTCATCCTTATCAATATGACGCGTGTTGGACAGATAAACTAATTTCGGCCCAGCCCTTAATTATCGCTTGTTATGGCGAGCACGTTTATACCATGTTTCAGACTGACCCTTGACACGGGTGACTACACCAACATCATCAACAAACATCTCCTAAGATGTCCAGCAAACACATCGCCACGGAACGGCACAAGTGTAATATCTAAGTCAGGTTGAATGTTGTAATTAGTCATATTTACCAGTGTATATAGAAGTCCGCACGTCTAGGAGGAGATCACATCTTCACATTGTTCTGATATCTCGTTTGACTTCTTCATCATCTATCTCAATACACAGAACATTCCCAACCTTATCTTTTCCTATCTTTCTTCCCATTATTGTGAGTATACACTTAAACAAGTTCTAACAAAAACGTTGTGATAGAATGTTTTGCTGTCGATGAACTCCACTTGTTCTTTCGCGTCGGTATCCGGTAGAAAGTAGCCAATGTCTTGAGGACGGAGAGATTTCTGAGATTGGGCGTTGTTGACATTTAAATTTTGCATGATAGAACATACCACTATGTCAATTTGTTGAGACGTCATGGGACCGGCTGCAACATCTTGCGAAGATATCTCCTTGTCTGACGTGTTGTCACTCATATTTTTTACAGGTTGCGGGATATCTGATCTATTCTCTGATCTAGTTTCGGAGGAATTTGAAATTATCTTATCTATCTTTTCGACTTTAAATTGAGGTAAGTTATCAACCAATATCTGTGCCGCCGTGTAAGCTCTCTCGTAACTATTCAACCACGATGACGGGATGGTAGTCTCATCAAGGCTTGCTTCTGCGAGATTTTTCCAAGCCCAGTCAATAGCGAAGTTTTGCGCTGCTGAGAATCGGGAAACAGCGTTTGGTCTTTCTTGTTATAACTGGCGAAGTTGTCGCGTAAGAAAGATAGCTTCGTTGACTTCCATTAAACTTGAAAAATGGAGCATTTTTATGGGTAGAATGTTGATCAAAAAGACAATATACCATGTAAAATTCATGCGATAAAGCTCAAAATCGTCATACACTATGCAAAATGAAGTTCGCTTGTTCAGCCAACTTTTTACTCAAAAGCTCGTAGCTTCAGAACCACTCGATAGAATAAGTCAAAAATCTACATAGATGTAATTAAGTGTCTAATGAAGCATATTCTAAATTTTTGAATCACGACTTAATCTATACAGAAAATGGTGGCTGGGAGAAACTGACTAAGCGAGGCGAACTTCATTTTGCAGGCTATT
>JAKRRZ010001300.1:0-12127 GCA_022627015.2 Podosphaera aphanis
ATGGCTGACTAAAAGGTTGGTAATACATGTAATGAATGTAATGAGTATAGTGCGGGTGGTGCGGTAATATAAAGTGTAGGAGTTAGATTGAGAAATGGGCAATAGACTTGTATGGGCAATAGACTTGTATGGGCAATAGACTTGTATGGGCAATAGACTTGGTCCCCCGTACTTTAGTACGGGGGTGACGTTGATACAGAACCCCTAAGTACTATACTTGTAAATAATCACGACTGTACCGCAGGATGGTATCTCTGTGACCCTGTCCTTTAAAATCTTAGATAATACCCGCCACGCTCAGAGATGGATTCTACTCAGCCCAAGTCTTCTTTTGAAGATAACAGCGCGTTTTACTATTCCGGTAATACTAAATACTCGCAGTGGGGTAGCCAGATACCGCCCTCTCTCCTCGTCTATAGAAGTTCTCCCTTAACCGAAACAAGGATAATTGTGGCAATCCCCAAGAGATTCCGTTCGATAAAAATATTTGACCAGGGGGAGGATCGAGCTCCCGACCAACAGCGATCTCAAGACGTACTGCATTTGTAAAGCTGTTGTGATAACCACTACACCACCCGGCCCATGCATCCACAGAATATATTACACAATATATTCACAGAATCCTGCCAACAAAGATTATACGATTCAGAACGGCTTGTGCGTCAAACAATCCCATATGCACCGGTCCAGATGAAATGTTGGTTGTTCGTGCTTCACTGGAAAAAAGAGAGATTTTTTGGACAATGCTTCAGGCGACTTTCTCGACTGCAAGGCTTGTTATTTTCTACGCCGACAATATTGACAACTTGATGCAAGAAGAGAAGCTCGAATAGGAAACAATAGTATGTTTTCTCTGAGCGAATCAGACTCTTAAGTAATTTAGAAGTTCGACTAATTAATAATATTAGAATGTTTTAAATTTCTCAAAATATATTTATCAGTCGGGTCAGACCAGAATACGTTGTGATTAAAAAGCACACGCCATTTACGCCTACACGTGCTTTACGATCTATTTGATACAATTGAGCAAATCGGTCATATACATCGTCTACACAGTGTTAGTGCCAGAGAAAAGAGAAAAATGGGTGACTAACAAGACTTTTATTGTAAGCCATTACTTGAAACAACTTGGGCTCAATAGGTTTGAAAAATCGCTCTATCCATGAGGTCTCGCCACTAACGTTAACTGAAATTTCACTCTTCTCTATTTTTGGTAGGTTTCGAACTAGATTTCGAAGAATCAGAGCGGCTGTGAGAGGGATTCCTGCGGCCTCTTGCCTTTCATCGACTGCAGTTACCTGATATTTAATTATTTTTTTCTCGGCAGGAATAATATATGATAGCCTTGGTCGCTTTGTAAGGCGTTCTATTTTCGGATCAGTGCCAGCTGTAGACACTGAAGCTCGAGGAGGGAGATGTACTTTGATATGGGTTGCAATTTGGAGCATTTTTGTGGCTGGCTGAGATTGAAATCTCTGACATTTTCCCCACGAACAGGTGAAATGTTTATCTTCAAAATTTTGAAATTGACCATTTTCAGCTTTGGTGGCGCTTAAATGAGCTGTGAGAATATGTTCATACATTGATTGGGGACTCAAGAAATATTGTCCACAGAGCGTATAATCTCCTTCACCCTGTTTTCTCCAGAGACATTTTCTAAATTCTTCACCATTGCGATCGACTGGAACGCTTCTATATCTAATGCCTTTTATGATGAATTTCTGAACAGCTCCAGCCTGGACTTGAGCAGCTGCCTTGTCAGCAAAGGTAGTACTGACATTTTTGATGAACTCGGCAGCGGGTAGAAGTGGGACACCACTTTCTTGGGCAGTGCTAGCAAAGCAACTTTGATAGGCTTGCCACAACGCGATCTGAGTGATAGACTCTGTCACATCTTCTTCAAACAAGCAACGGAGCCATACCGAGCTACGATCAGGCTCATCCATTTGAGCAAGCTGGGCAAATAGTTCTTGTGGAAGCGGAGGAATTGTGTTTGGTGCGGGTAGTCGATGATCTTGTCCCATGAATATTTCGGTCTCTACAGTTTTTGCATCATATAAAAGCAGACGTATGAGTTGATTAACCAAGGGTTCCACGTAACCCCCTGAGAGCAATGAACCTAGGTTTTCTACTACAGCAGTGTACTGATAGAGAAAATCAAGGCAAGTTGAAATTAAGTCTTCATCTTCGAGCAAAATCCAGTCTAAGATTCTCTGAATTATTTCAATTTGAACGCCTCGTAGGAGATTATTTTCTTCCAGGTTCATTGAGATTCTGCTGATAGCCCTCAAAGCAGTTAAAATAGCACCTCGATCCTCTGAATGTACCTGATTCAAAAGAGAGATATAAAGTGGATCATCCTCCCCCAAATGCAAATATTTTGTTGTTTGTTCCGCAATATCCAAAGCATAATGCTTCAACTCGACCACACAATCCACGTCAGGAAGATTTAGAGCTATACTCAAGAAGTCTCGTAATATGGCAATATCGGAAATGTATAGAGCGTTCTCTTCAAGCATAACCATATTTCGTAACGTAAGGGCAGCTTCGTTTATTTGAAGCATAGCATCACTAAACTCAGAAGTATAAATATTATCATCAACTAATATTTTTGGCAGTTTTGAGATTTTGTCAATAATATCTGGTGTCCCATCGATACCATTAAGGCAGCTCTGACTCGTGTTATTATCGTCCGTATACTTAATTTGCCACCTGACATCGTAAAACAAAGAGCTAACTTCAAGAAGCTTTTCAATCAATCCCTCCACAAGACCTGGGAAACCTTCAAACCGATATTTATCGCCGCGTTCCATAGATATTTTAACAAGATGGTGTAACGCATAATCTTGCTCGGCAAGTATGCCAGATCTCAATGCACACAAACATCGAACATAAATGTTTGGTCCGTCAAAGCCACCTAATTTCAATTAGCAGATATCCGAAGAACATTTAAATGGCCACCAACTTCCAGGAAGTATTACTCCTTTGTTTTGCGGTTGGGGCTTGCCTAACAAGCTAGCCTGTTTCTTTAACATTTTTTGCCGCTTATAAAATTCGACTGGATTGTTACCGGGTGTAATGACGGAACGTAGTGTGAGAGGTATTTGTGATCGTGGCTCATAATTGGTAACCGCGGGAGAAATATCCATGTTATTAGCGGGGTTATAAGATGTGGAAGCTCCTCTTGGAACTTGCAGGACTTGTTGATGTTGAGCTTGGTGACTAGGGTGCTGTGTATGTTGTGGAGGGTTTGAGGTGGTGGAAATATTTCTTGGCTGTCGTGATGGCGCCGTATCGGGCTGAAAGATTATCCTCTGAGGAGGTTGCTGGCGCAAGCCTCTGGTACCTCTTCCTATAGAGCCAGGAATATCCTCACTTGCATTTCGCTCCCTTGATGGAGTTGCATCATCGCCAGACGCTTCGGAAAACTCATTAATGCCTCCATCTTTCTTCACTGGTGGTACAAAATTCGCCAATGTCCGAGAGCGTAGACCTCCTCCTCTAGCAGTGAGATCTTCCAGTATTTCTTTCGGCGGAGGTTCTTCTCCCCAATGTGTAGATATTTCGTATGCCGCAAGGTATTTGTAATATACTCCTTTTAGTTGGAATGCGACTGCGGGAAGGTTACCAGTTCCAAGGTTGAATTCCTGGCCCATTCTTCTCCAGGCAAGCTTTTCATCGCTAACGGCATCGTATCCACCACGAGCTACAACAGCTTTATAGAGTCGCAGAAGGTTCATGCGTTTTGTTCCCACCTTTGGTTCTGGATCAAAATAGGTTCCTCTCCTTTCATGGTAGGCCGCGAGCTTGCTGATGAAATCAGCATACTCAGAGGAGTGCTCAATAGAAAGCTCGCGCAGCTTTTGATTCGGTGCCATCGCCGCTTGGGAATCCTTTGGAAATCATACGACACCTGGGATATGCCAGCCTCGGTGCCTAGGTGGGGGACGCGTTGGCAATAAGGTTGCGGATTGTCGCGTTGTTAGTGATGTGTCTCAAATGGGTAATGCAAAATAATTATGTATGGTCCCGTAAATAAAATAATTATACATATACGCCACATAGCATGCGACTTCCACCCGTCGTTTTACTTACCGTATTCATGGTCGCAAAATCTGCGATCACATGATCCAGGTTTAATGCCATCTAGGCTGGAATTGTTACTATCCCGCTTATTAGTCATATTCTCTCGGTTGAACACTAGTGCGAATCCTTGACCTCATCTGTTCTTTTACCTTGGGAATAAGTATCTCTCATCTGATTAGATCTCAGCTTTGAAATGAAACCAAGTACCCAATGCTGTTCCGACCGCGCCATTGAAGATTTCTCTTTCAACAAACAAAGAAAGCCAAATAAGACTTGCCAGCGACACGCAAAGAAGCAGGAACTGTCCTCATTTGATGAGTGGGATGACTTTATCAGATAAATTAGTTACAAAAGCCGATCGGTATGAATATAGTTCAAGAAATTTGATGCCAGTATAAGCTATCAAATAATATAAATTTTGCAGACTGATCTAATTGACATTGACTATCTCTCTGACCTCGATCAATTGCCTGTTGCGTTCGGATCAACATTAAGAGAAACGGAGGATAATAACCCTGACTGAACCGAGTTGAATAACGTGGTCAATCAACTCGTCCAGATTATTTGGAAAAGCTGTGGCTTTCGATTCAAGCAGGACTGCAAGGAATGTAAGAATCAGAACGCGAGCCCTCAAAGCCTCTCGAATTACCATACGGATCCGGTAAAATGGACGTGCGCCTGTGAGGCGTCTTTGTTCAGCCGATTTCTCATGTGTAAGCATATTGTTAGTTGCTTCGAGGGAATTCAAAGGCCTGTCCAGTTCTTCAGCAAAATTCGACACCAGAGATCATACCCATTCTGGCTTGAGAGTCAACCTTTCCTTCGTCCGGAACTTTAGGCCTCGACTAACAGCGTCTTCATCAACACAGTTGAAGAATCACTCATAGTTACCATATCTTACTTTGATAATTTTGAGCCTCGCGAAGGCCCTCATGAGGAAGACGAACTTGCTCCTCTGGAGGACGATGAACCAGAGCCACTCAATATCCCAGAATTTAACACCAAAATCCAGCTACTTATGAACCGCTTCAATAATTAAGCCGACAATGGAATCTTTAAATACGTCGAAAAGTTCATGATAATGATGGCAGATATTATGACTCATTTGGAAGAAATTGAGCAGCTAGGAAATCGCCGCACCATGCTAATGACATGATTAACTAAAAAGACTCTTCCAACGATGTATTACAAGATTTCTGACTGATCTCCAGCGAAATCCACCCCTAAAATTTTCACTGATTTTACTGACATTTTCTACAGCAGGCTTTTAGTAGTAACAGTCAATTTACAAGAAACTAGATTTCTGAGTTGTCTCCCTCGTACCCGGGTTAAGGCAAGGAAGAAGATTTATCACCCGTTCTATCAAAATTTTCATAATAGTTGTAATAAAATAGTTTCCATAGACAATTCAATTTACTATCAGAAATACATTAAAGCTTGTGGTGACATGATTATCTTGAAGTCCCTAATAAGTACCTTGTGCATTAATTGCCCAAAAAATTAATCTAGACTTATCGCTTAAAATTCTTTAAGGATGCTACACGTGATCGCAGATTTTGCGACCATGATTACGTGCCGTTCCGACATTTGGATGACAACGAGGTACGCGTAAACTCATGATTCACACCATCATCATATTTACCGTTCATTTTGCCAAACTTTGAACTCCTCTTAGAATTTAGCTTCGTATTTTCTACGATCTATATATTTCATATTATACAAAGGGCTATTTCCGGCAAGTTGATATAGTTATCAATATTATTTTCCGATCCCCGACACATACCAATGATATCACGAAGCCTGGACGGAGGACCTACGCTGTTCGAGTTAAAGAATGCTCATTTCAAATAAGAGAGCATAATTATAGATTATGGACCACGTAAGAGGTGGAAAGTAGAGCTCTGGAGCTTATGGGATGTGGTGGAGATGAGGATATCACAAAAGAAAAAAGTTTTATGAGTAGCTTAACTTTAAAGCCAAGGTATCGAATGGAAAAAGTGCCATCATGACTCGGAAAACTGTTCATTATTCTTCTCTCGGGCGAGCAATACTACATATGCATAGTACACGGTCTCAGCGTGAGTCAAGATACTGTCATGGAAACTAACCAAGGGCAAGCAGAACCCTTTTTCTCTCTATCTAACCTTTTTTTAATACATGCCAGCCCGTGATTTTCACCCAACTAGGTAGCACTGAGTCTCCAGGGATCGCCTGCTCGTACCAAGCCCTATGGGCGCAGGAGCTTGTGCCCGGTACGTTGAGCATTTTAGTTTCATTCAACTCTACCTAACTCTTCTAATTCTATCTGCATAATATTATCATCAAGCTCTTCAACCTTAGTCGGGGAAAGCAAGTGAAATAGCCGCCTCCTTGTCATTACGCCTCAGAATGAATAAGTGTAACGACGCTAAAAACCTGACATATTCTTCACAACACTAGAATCTCATGAGACCATTTTCACAATACAATTGTATGTACTTTTACATGAATACTTGTTGCAGATTTGAAGAAAAATTGGCAGTCACAATCCAAATTCTTACGAAGAAAGTCAGACTTATCTGTATCTTGCAATAAAGACTTTTTTATGAAAACGCTAGCGGCAGCTTAGTCAAGCATCACGAATGGGGCATACTTCGGACTTGGTAAGGGAATTCAGTGGCCGAGTTATTCTTTTAAAACTCAGTCAGTACGTCTGCAATCCCTTTTCTTTCTAGCCATTATTCAACATCACTCTCCACTGTAGAGTACCTGTTACAAATCCTAATATCAATTTTCCTATCTGTTTTCCTTTGATTTCAATATGCTAGCACTAATTATCTTTTTAGTCCAATTTATTTCCTCCCAGTCAGTTTTTCTAATATTGATGATATAGAAAATCCAGCCTATAGATTGTTCTATATCTTTCTTTAGAATCCCCAAAGCTCTAGTCAGCACTTTTTCTTCGTTGTCAATGAAGTATCTACTCTCAGCATCCACTAGCTTTGTGACTTTGAAGTTTGCCAGAAGGCCAGTAGGAAAAGGGGGATGAATGTTCCATAGATCAACAAAGCGAAAAAATTGCCTGGTAGTGGCATAATCGCGGTTAGAGTGTGTTACGCGTGCAAACAACTCTATAACTGGAGCCTGCTTCAAGGCACTAAACCTTCTGGCTTCATTAAACATTTCCCCGATGCGAAAGCATGTACGAAAAACATGATCTGATGAAAGGCCTATGATAGGACTTGATTCTCCAACCAACTGGGGATATTCTGGTCTGGCAAAAGGACCAGGATCATGAAACTCCTTGCTGTCATCTATAATTGATATTTGAATTGGTGATGAAATTGAAGTCGCTTCATGAGCCTGATCCTGTTTTGGTTCTAGCCCTAGATTTATTTGTGTTCTGCTTCCTTTATCGATCGATTCGGCAATTTGTGATGAATTGAATCCCTTTTGTGATGGTGTGAGCTTCATTTCTACAGGATCTCTTGAAGATGCTAATTCTTCTCTAACCTCGCTTAAAATGAATAGTGCGGCTTGAGCTTTATCTTCCTCCAAGCTTTGTGGATCGAAACCGATAGAACTCAGCTTTTCAAGCTCAAGCCGACAATATAATGGAATACTGGAGTCTTCATTTGGAAAATCTTTACGCACACCATCTTTCAAGTCTTCTCTTGTCACTTCATTCTTCGAGAGAGAGTGTGAGCTATACAAACATTCAAGAACTATTTTAGAGCTATGAATGCAACCTGAAGGTTGGGAAACTTTGCAATTTTGCTCCAAAATCTCAAGATCTGTTAATTTATTTTTAAGGTTAGATCCGCTTTCTTTGTCATTTTTTAAATCTACCACCATGTGATCGTGAGTAGGTAGCACAGTGTCAGTTACTATCGTAAGAAAATCTATGTCATCTATTCCCTCATCAAAATCGTCATCACTATATTCTCCAGTATTATGCGAGGCCTGTGGGTTGATTTGGGAACGATTTACCTGGAGAAGTACGTCATCTCCCTTTAATGAATGTGGTTTCTCTTCAACGACTCCAGATTTTTCGGTTTTATCCCGGATAAGATTGTAAGCACCTTCTTTCAAACCTCTCGATATCTTATTGTTTTTTATTGCGGTATCAATCTCGCTTTTGTTTTTTCCCCAATTAGAATGTGCAATGAAGTCCTCATTGTCCATGGAATTGGTTCGATAAATTTCTTCGCTGTCTAGCTGTCCTATTTGTCTCTGGTCAGCAGGAGCTCTTTGTCTACTATCAGAAAATTTTTTACATGACGCAAATATCCTGCCACAACCATGTTTGTTACAAATTTGAAAATGATTCTTTTTTGGTGAAAAATCCGAAATATTCTTACTCTGCAAAAGTAGAGCCTTGATAAATTTGCTCTTATCATTTTCCAAGCTAGAAGAGTCATGGTAATTACATTTGTCCAAATCCATAGGGTTAATTCTAGGTATTTGATTTATGAAAGACATCTTGTTTTTGCTCGCATTTAATTTATCGAGTGTAGTTTCTGCAAGGCTCTTCGATTTCAACATATCTTCTGTAGTGACCCAGTCTTGGTACCCTGTGATTACTTTTTGAGCATTAAATATCTTCGTTGATGAACATTTTTTCGATAAATTTTGTTTCATATTAAGAAGTTCTTCAGAAAACTCCAAACTGTTGTCAATATTTCGAGATCTAACTTCTGAATGCTTGGATTCTAGAAGAAAATTCGGAAATGATAATAAATTATGAGGTTTTTTTGTATAATTTTGGCGAATTCCAACTTGAGAGCTTTCAGAAATATTCTCCGACCTGAATTTCTTGCTTATTGCTCGACTTGTTTGATCAAATAGATCTGCCTTGCCAAAGTTATGGTCTTTCATATTATTATTACCATTCTTTTTAGCATCAGAAATTGAGTCATTGTGTTGGGAGAAGCCTCGCTTCTTTTTTATTCCAAGTGCTGGCAGCATTGCAAATCCATTGAATTCAGGGAGAAGATGAAACTCGAACAAATTATCGATATTAATACGTGAATCACAACTTTTTTAGCGGCTGGTGATTCGATAATGATTGTTGAAGTGATACCAATTACACTTAAAGTAATGACCGATTTATCCGTTGCCGTAACTAACCATTAGTTAGTCAATAACTTCCGGCAACTTGCTTCTTCATACTCACCATTTCGGAAATAAATAAGTTTGAACAGAAGTCTTTAATCTATTTGATATGAATAAGATTTCAAATAATTTATTAACGCTCTACGCGACGGTAGGAATGACGTTATGTCCTGGGTTTACGTATGTAGTTAGGCGACCCCGCGGTGCGGTATGGATCTATATGTAATCAGCCAATCCCCAGGGTTCATCCGTCTCCTTCCATTCTTCTTCTTCTTCTTCACATGAACAATCCGTGATCGAACTTTTGTTTTATTCTTACAATGTTATTATTTCATTAGTCGAGACAAGTAACAACGGACATTTGTGCATTAGTTTTATCTTTCCAACTTTGTCCGGCGATCCCACTCCAAACGAGTCTAGATAAGCCGGGCGGAAGCAACCGGATAAGCGCTGCATGAGATAGTTTCGCCATGTCATTTTTCAATCCAGTGAGTAATTGTGTCCTATATCATAGCAAACGTACGTGTAGTTTCTTCTACAGAGTATTTTCTAGTTGGATTAAATTACTCACCGTGGAGGCTCACGGCCGTTCTTGCACGTGCCTGCAGCTTTACTAATTTAATCCGTGCTGCTGACTTGCGATCCCGCGTTAGAAGAAACCTTATACCGCCGTAACAGTCACCATCTCAAAGCTCGTTCTGGATGAACAAATCCGAGAAGATGAAGTCATCGGAATTCCGGAGTTGGTTGAATCAATATCTCTCCAAAGAACTGGGCCGAGTGAAGCTGCCAGAGCTATTCGAAAGCAACTTAAGTATGGCAATGTGAAGTGTCAATTACGTTCACTCACTCTTCTCGATGGTCTAATTCAGAATTGTGGCCTTCAATTCCGGCGTTCATTTGTCGATGAAATGTTACTAGAGCGTCTTCGGATCTGTGGAACTTCCGATCTCACCGATCCTCGAGTCAAAGCCAAATGTCACATCCTCTTCAAGTCATGGGCAACTGAATACAAAAACACTGAAGGACTAGAGCAGATCGCAGCTCTTTATAAGGTGTGCTGAGCCATAAGTTAGTATCCTATCCTACTAATACTGATCCTAGCAATTACCTCGGCACAAACAGTTATCGGCTCAAGGCAAATTCAAAGCGCCAGGGGAAATAGAGAAAAATCCTTTTAAAGATGAGAATAGCGAAGTAGGTCAAAAAAAAGATTTACGTTCATCATCTCAGACTCAAAATTTTTCGTCCCCCATCAGCTTGGCCCGCTCAAGTTGGTCTCCTCTATTCAGCGGTACGTTGAAGAAGAACGTAAGCAAAGAAAAAGAAAAAACGACGAAGTACTCCATTAGCCAAAAGAAGACCCTGGTAAAGAACTCTATAGCCGAGGCTTCTGTCGCAGCAACTTGCCTTATGAATGTACTTAGATCTATGAGCAATCAACAAGATCAGATTTCGAGAAATGAAGCTGCCCTAAGTCACCTCAAAACTTGCAAGAGTCTCAGAAAAACGATCATAAACTATGTATGCCGAAATTTAAACCTCTCCACATTTTCCGTGTCTAATAGCTACTTAGATTCAAAATATTGATGACGAAGAATTGATTAGCGCTCTTTTACATGCCAATGATCAGCTTGTAAATGCGATCACGATATTCGAGCAGCTTACTAACTCTACGGATGCTGATAGCGACTCTGATGATGAATTTACTCATCAGAACAATCATTACAATCGTAATGTTCAGCTTTGCTTCGTAAGTTCTACGATACTAATATTTTGTCAGTAAAATCCAATAATTCTGAGGGAAATCATACTGTGCATCAGCTCGCAAGCATAAATACTCACCAAAAGAGTGATACTAATCGCCTAGCCCTTCCATCCAGACAAGATCTTGGAAGGGTTAGTCTAAATGAAGATGAGGATAATCCGTTTGCAGACCGAAATGCTGTGTCAACTCCAATGCTTGAAGCATCTAATTTTGAGTGGTATGTGAAAACAAGAACAAATGAACTGACTGTTAACACTCAATTGAATCAGGAAAGAGACAGAAACTTAATTTCATTACTTAAGACTGTTCTCAATAAAGATATTTTTGTTCGAGAACCTTTGAGCAGAGAAGTTTTAAAAATGAGGTCAGTTTATGTATCCATAAACAAAAAAGTTAAACGTCACAAGTCTCCAGTGCCCGTGCGAAATAACTATCTTATAATAACTTGCATTACAGGGAAAAAGTTTATTTTTACCATTTTTCCCAATTAAATCCGTTTGAACCTTGGTTAAGCCTAAATAAGTGGTTTAGCACAATCGTGAGGCTGTCGCTTTCCTTACCCTACCACATCCGTTGTTGTGTCAGGCTTCAAATTTTCAACTTCAACTGATTAAAGCACAACAATTACGACCTTATTTTAATGATCAGATTTGACATGGTTCAAATTTCATATTTTCTGGTTGTATGAGAGCATGAAGAAAGATATCATCAAATTGAGCTAGCTATCTATTCATGAAAATGTCACGTGTTAGGTCACGAGTGAGCTAGCGCCTGTTCCTTACGTAGAACCATAATGGACAACCATTTTTTACTATCACGTGTTGCCTTCATCATTACCCTTGTATGATCTACTTACTATATGTACCCTAATAACGATTTCTTATACACCCTTGTCAACTCTTACTACGTTAACTGCATAGTCTCGAATTCCCTAGATATCCCTTCCCAGTACGCCGACGCGTCCCCCCGTCGCGACCCTCACTACTATCGTATTAATAGTTATCTGCATGATACTTATTGAAGTAGCATTTTTTTCAGATCGACAAACTTACTACAGTGGTACAAGATTAAGTGAAGTCGCCTGTCATTTACAGGGGTTTTTTTGCCAATCTTTACCCAAACATAGTAATCTAACGTGACGATTACGATTAAGCGAGGCCAAACATGGTAAAGCTTCAA
>JAKRRZ010001301.1:0-12126 GCA_022627015.2 Podosphaera aphanis
TTGGTATCTATCCTCGGATAATAGTTTAGCCGATAAAAAGGAATTACAAAGAAGATAGTTATACATCATGCAGGGACCACCAACTCCAAACCCAAAATAGACTCAACCGAATTAATCGTTCCGACAGGTGCAAACATGTAGAAATTTTGCTCGCTAGTGTATATACATGAAGTTAATGCTTACATACATTAAAATAATGGATGGCACACCACACATTAAATTAATGTATATATACATTAAAAAGCCGTCCGGAGGGTCCGTGGTGCCAACTTTGCGTTGATAAATTTGTATGAGGTCGGCACTCAATTTTTCACCTTTACTTGCGCTCATTTTGTAGTCCGATGCTAGGGGTGACATCATTCTTCCGGAATCTTTTAACTTGTAGGTTTTGCCGATTTGATTAATGTATTTGTCTTGTGAGCGAACGTGTTACAACGATATCGGCTTGCTGAAACGCTCCTCAGTGGCGGAGGGGCATTTAATACGATTAATGCGGCAAAAAAGAATGTGGCCTGTGCATGTTATCGCTTAAAAAATTGCGCCCTTGGCTGGAAACTTGTGCGTCTAGTCCGATGGCCCATAGTAGTCGGTCGAACTTACCCGAGCAAAAGCGCGAACGCCGCAAGTGTCTAATGACCCAAGTTTCCGGCGCCGAACTACGTCGTGAGCTGGACCCGTCTCATTCACGGATGTCAACAGCAATTATGAATAGTGATGAGATGATTGAGCAATTCCCTCATCAACCGACCGACATGTACTTCTATCTAACATCTACTACATGTATCAGGCTCGTGATCAACTCTTCACCAACCAGGCATGATCCTACTGAGCCTTGACGCCCTGAAAGCTGTCTTAGCCTGATATTGTTACATGTACTGAGAGGTATGCGGACGGCGGCAGCAAGCTTGAATTCCGAGGCGCCAAAGAGCCGGATTTTGCGGAATTATCTCACGCGGTATTAATTCCCACGTCTTGCACAAATAACCCTTATCTCGCCGATGTAACGTAGGTTAGGGCGTGTGATGAGATATAAGAATTTACGAACGTAAACTTCCAAGCATTTGAGAGCTCAAATGATCAAGGAAGATCAAAGCTTAGCTGTCACGAGTTTTCGCAGTTACTTTACTCACGCGCAACCTGATTCTCTTAGACCCGTAATTAGTAAATAAGTCGCGATCTCACTGTTGTTATGTGATGGACTGTACTTAAGCGCTCGGAATAAAGCACGACGAACATATGTCACGAAATACCGTTTATTTCTCTTGTGACTATCTACCGAATGGGGATAGTGATGTAAATAGACCGTTAGATAAACGCGTGCCCCTATTTATGAGCGCGCGACCTAAAAGATATGTACATGTCATTGCGATCTGCGTCCCTTAGCGACCGTGACTGGCTAGTCCCTGACCTAGCCATTAATTAATGCCGGACATAGCCCATAACATGTTATTCTTCGGCTGCTCCACTGATGAGTGTTTATCTATGTAATTACATGTACACGTGAATGGAAAGATCTTCTCCAGTGACGTGAAAGCTTAGGATTACGACTTCACCGAGTGCTCTCAACTCAGAGTACCCTGGGTATATCGATTAGTATCTTCACAGCCCACCATCTGTGCAAGTGATAACAATCTGTGTTATTTTTGCGTAGATTTAGCGTCTAAGGTCTGTCTTTCCGCACGAAAATTAAAGAGCCTATGACAAGGTATCTGCAGGTGCAAAAATATGTTTCATGCCTCAAGGCCCTAAATATATCCTCTCAACCAGTCTCGAATTGATCGGAGATAGTTTTCGGAAGCACGTTTCGCAAAGTCATTTACATATTTTTCTCCTTCTCAGATGATCATCCGGCCGCCGCGGCCAGGAGAGCAGTTATCGAAGCAACGGTGGATTCAATTTGTGGGACGAAAGTGGGTTGTTCAAGCCTACACAGGGTTGGAATCATCTTTTTGGAAATAAAGTTTTCAGAGATTTTTACAGGGGATATTTGCATGGTGTTTTACCCCACACGAATTTAACTCGTTATGTAAATATTTTTGAACTACAACGATATCAGGTTTACAGGTCCGCCTTGAGCAAGTATGACTGCCTCAGATCTCTTGGGCATGCTTTCAACAAATAAGCTTCTCAAGCTTATCCGAATTAGTGGCGTCATTCCATGTAGGTTTCACTATCCCTTGAAGTTCATCGTTCATCATAGGATCGCTGCCTTCCCCATTCCAATATCGGGAAATGACACTGTATGTAATCTTTTATACTGTCCCATACGTGCTCAATTGGATTCAGGTCGGGAGAATGAGGAGGCCAGTCGATCGGAGTGACGAACTTCTCTCGAAACTCATGCATTATTCTCGCAGCGCTGTATGGAAATGGATTTTTCTACAGCACAGATGCCTATGATCCCATTGCCACCACATCATGTATCAGCGGTATTATCCTCCTGAATATGAATCTGAAATGATAGACCCCATTCCTCCTGCCAGAAGAGGCAGGGACCTTGTTCTGTCCCTACGAAATTTCTCCCAAACATCCAGCTGAGATTCTTCTTCGTCGTCTTTTCCGCGGCATAGGTGATTACCTCTAGAACTAAAAACGTTAGTCTCGGTTTAGTGGCTTGGCTTAGTCGTCAAAAGAGCTGGTTGTATCTGAGTTACATGATTGAGTGTTTACCATCACATTAGATTTGGTTCCTAAAGGCGCTTGTACAATGGCGTAGTGAAGTCACTTCCTTTTCTATCTGATTCATTTTTTGAACGGGAATCATTAGCCTGTGAAATATTTGGGACGAAAGTCTAGGCCAATAATTTAACAGTGCTAAGACTAGCAGGGATTGTTCAGGGCTAGTAGAGATAATAATAATAGGCGAGGCTTTAGTGCATGCTTAAAGCTAACTCTAGCATGGAAGTAAGCGAGCCGGCGGCATGGCAATGAATGCGACAGGCTAGATTCTCTTGTCCCGAATGATCGTCAATCATCAATACGTGAAGCCGTTGTCCAGACGATAAGTCCAGGACCCAATAATGGCCCTTGTATGGCTAACAAATACTGACGATCGGTTGTAGACCCAAAATAAAATATTAATAGGATAAGCGAATGGATTTAAATCTGTCAAGCTAATACAAATAGTAGTAAAGCCTTGTATTGAAGATTGACTCAAGTTGTGGGTAACCTGACTTAC
Organism: Podosphaera aphanis; assembly: GCA_022627015.2. Taxonomy (NCBI): domain Eukaryota; kingdom Fungi; phylum Ascomycota; class Leotiomycetes; order Helotiales; family Erysiphaceae; genus Podosphaera; species Podosphaera aphanis. The sequence continues at coordinate 3,179 of JAKRRZ010001301.1, forward strand.
TGTAAGAAGTGAAAGAAATGACTATTTTAAATGTAAGGAATTAATGAAAATATTTTTAGTTCAACAGCACTCAATAAGTATTTACATGTATGTTTCAAGGTATCAGGGATCTAAATGAACATTGTCGCAAACATGAGCCCGTACTAGTTAGAAATGTTAATTACTGCCATAAGCTACTAAGTATATTGTGAAAGAAAGAAATGAGAATAGAGGATCGGTTGGCTATTGCCTATGAGTACTCCTGGGGCAAGTGTGCGACTGCGTTCCAGTCATTCTTTGAAATTTAATCTCTCTCTCTTTCCTAGCAGCAGCGTCTTTGTTTATTGTTTTTTGTCCCAGCAGGGGATATGTAGTGTTCGTGCTTTACAATTATGTTTTGCAATGTACGATAAAGACAACAGCGATGGTGTTGTTCGGTATAATTTTATTTTGTGAGTTCATGTAGAATTAGGGGTTAAGATTTTGATTTTGACCAAGGCAAATGATGGTATACATGTATATGTAAAAGAGAAAACCGCAGTTATAAATCTGCCATAACACCCGGACGCCAAACGCTCACAAACCTGTTGCATGGGGAATCTAAATCGCTGCATATCTCAGTGTACGTAGAAAAGACAATTACCGCTACATATGATGAAAATCGCAAAGCTTTGACAACTTACGCCAAGGAGCCTCAAAAACGAAAGTGGGGAGTGCTATGTTTCAACATGATACACCGATACGTATCTTATCTGATGGTCTTGTTCCTCAGCGATATCTGTCTTATCACTGGGAAGTTGAATTGCCTTATCGATTGCAAAAGGTAATCCACGATGTCGCCCTCGTAACATGACGGCACAGAGAATTAAACGGGATAGGACATGCCAGGCACCGCAGAATGAATATGAACGATCTGGGAGTCCAACGCTAAACCCAACGCAACCATAAGCTGAAACGATTTCAAAGATGACATTGAAAATTGCAAATGTGCGCGGATCTCGCTCAAAATTGCCTGATTCGATACAGATTATAACTAGCGTGCTTATGACGAGGAACCACATGTCATGACCTAACTGTCTCCGTAATTGTTCTTGTACAAAGTAGAGTCGGTCACGTTGGCGACTGGGAAAATCGGAAAAATCATCGTTTTTTTCGGGGTCGATTGGCTTGACGGTATCGCTTGCATAAATCCCCAGGGATCTTTCTTCGTACACGTTGGAATTTCGCATGGCAATCGTAACTGGGAAAGCCGAGATATACATCATTAAGATGTACAAAGCCTGAAGACCAATGAAGAGTGAAGAGATGGGAACTACGACAAAGCCACTGGAACGAATAGAAAGTGTTTGGAAAAGACCGACGAGAAGTCGTGAGCCCATTGGGATCGCTGTGACAGCAGGACTGAAATGATTGAGAATTTCAAAGGCAGCCCAATCAGTCGCATTGAAGAAAATCAAGAGGCCAAAGAGCCACCAAGTTTGGCCCGAGGGAAACAAGTTAGTGTATACCCGTCGAGGATACTGAAGGATGAAGTTGATGGTATCTCTCCAATCTCTGTACTTCTTCTCATCAGGAAGCCAGTTCAGGGTAAGTCGGAGGATCCATCTTAAAAAGAGAGGAAATCTTATTCGTCAGCTGTCACTATTTTAAGCAATAAGGGGAATTTGCGACTCACGCCGTGTTACCAGCCAACATTAGAATCGACAAACAGATCAACACAAAGGGAGATCTTTCGAATGGCGCCTAATGATTTAGATTGAGTAGCCGAAAAACTCGGATCACTTACCACACTGGAGTCAAGCAAAGAGATACCGGCGTTGTTGAAGGCAGCAACAGCAAGGTAGACACCTACCCACCTGATAAAAAAGTTAGCACGGAACAAACTAAGCCAAGCTCGGGTTTAGTAACCATGGATGGAGACTATTATCAGAAGCCACAGAGGGACTATTTAATGAAATATAAGAGCCCATTGCAAAGCATCCCAGAAGCATCCATATCATGTAATATGCAGGGATGACGTAGCCAAGAAGCTTCACTGCTTGATATTCAACACATCGTACATACTGACGTTCTTCGATGGATAGACTATGGAACTGAGAGTTACGGTCGACATGTGTTCTACCACAACGCTCTCGTTTCTGAATGATAATGCTAATTGCGTTATGGGTTCCAGTGATCAACCCCGTGCTGACCCCACGCCCACCATTATCTTCAGGAGCATAAACGATCGCTGTTTTAGGGAGTCAGAAGGCTCACGACATAAAGTATCAACGTACTATTGCGGCTACTCCCAGTCGATGAGATGACTGGTTGGTTGGCACGTTTTTTCTCTTCCTCCTTAAACCTTTCCTCAAAGGCGCGTTTTCGAACATAAATGACAATGATACTTATGACGATTTGATTACCAGCCACAACGAGTAATAGAATCAGGACCTGCTGAAAGGTGTTCAGACTGCTCATATCGACAGTATTTAGTCCAGCCTGAGTCATTGCTCCAACTACCATGAAAAAGGAGTTGACGAACGAGATAGGACTAGTGGCGAAGAACCAGAAAAAAACAGATGATATGGCACATGTTGCGATGAAGTATGCCCAGTGTAGAAATATGAAGGTCAGACGGGGGGGATTTCGGAGCCATGACATGAACACGACTGGTGTGGCGTCGATTGAAAAGATTGGAGGTACAATTGAAGATATAATGATTAGAGGTATCGAATTGAGCAGCAGCTTATTAAAGAATGAACGATACAGCTATAGCTGAGTGACGAACGAGCGAAGAAGGAGCTGGCATTCAAATGCGATTATAATGCATACGCTCAAAGTGGGTATGTGAGAATGACATATTGAGATGGCAGGGGGGGTACAACGGGAGCTCTGGATTTCTTCACTTTTAGATGGCCCGAATTTGAGCTTAATAAGAAACGAAAGGGGATCGAGGGGGCAAATAAACTTGTATATAGATTAAAAGCTAGCAAGCCTCTTACACTCCCACCCACCATAATATGTGTAACTAGGGATTACGGCTACTCCCGATTCGTAAAGACGATCCTTTTTTTTTATCACTGAAACTTAAGCCTCTATCTCGTCTGAAACCTGGAACCGGAAGCCTCAAGCCATGAACCTTGAAAGATCCACTGAATCTTGTCCGGCAACTTAAATTATCTAATGCCTGATGCCTGATGCCTGAGGACAGAGTATATTAAGAATCACAAACAAGCCAGAACAAGCTCACCTGACTGCAATAACATTCATTAATCAATGTTGACTGATGGACCGAAATCTCAGAACAAAATTAATTGAAATGACCTCATGTTCATTCACCACTATAACAATTTATCTCTGAGTACGTGGCATAAAGATGGGAGCGATGTGGCTCCCAAGTCATATTCTCTTCATTTACAGGTTTATGATACGCGAAATCGTAGTCTCGAATAGATTGCCGGAATCACCGAGGGCATGAATAAACAACTGACTCACTCGCTTTTTCAGATGGAGGATTCTTCAAACGCGTCGGCAAGGATACAGATGACCGACTCTCCAACTCTCCGGGTCCCGACCGAGCGTGTGCGTAAAGGAAGCAAGTTGCTTTTGCGTTGAATTTCAACGCGCGTGCGCTCCCCCAATCACAATGGGCTAAGTCCCTGCTAATCCGCTAAACCAACCGATCTCCTTCTCGGCCCTGACCAAAGCAACAAGCACTGCATCATGGCCACCCCCCAAACCACTGGTCCTGCGGGCGGCCCCTCGCCCAACAACGACGACTTGCGCAGCCGCGCCATCCACTATACATCGTGGGGATGCCTCATCGCTGGGCCGCTGATAATCGCGCTTCCCCCGCGCAAGCTCGACCTCTACACCTTCGGGCTCCTACTCTGTACCTTTATCGGAGGCAACCAGGTCTCGCGCGAGCAGACGGGTATCTCGATGATCGATCGAATCGGCCAACGGCTTGCCAGCTCGATAGCGAGCTTGCCTCCTAAGGCGCTCGAGATACAGCGCCGCGCCCAGGACGAGCGGCTCAAACTCGCGATCCAGGCCGAAAAACAAAATATTGATAGGCATAGTGCTACGCCGACCCAGCAAGAAACAGGATCGTCAGGCTTGCTTCGAAAAGTTTGGATGGGCAGTGAGAGTGAAAATTGGAAGGAAGAGAGGCTGCAAAAGGAGAGGGAGGCTCTGGAGAGTGGCAAAGGATATGCAGATCTAATCATGGAACAAGTCTGGGAGGTCTGGAATGGAGAGAAGAAAAAGCCTGAGAAAAGTAATATGGAGCAGTCTAATGAGAACCAGGGTGTGGGGGAGCCTCGAGACCAAAAGAAAATATGAGGGTAAAGCTGGTACCACTTTAGCCATGATACTCAAATATACCTTCAACATTTATTGAACGCAGTACTAAAATATATAAACTCAATACATCAATATTTGATGAAAGAGTGGAAAAGAACTAGGAAGTTCGCCATTTGAAAGAACCCTTTTCATCTCAGATGACTGGTGATACGATCGGATACAATTATCTCAAATCAGTCTTTCTTGTGCCTGCGCTTTTTCGTCAAGCCCGCTTCTTTCTCGTCCAATATACAATCGTCAGCCTTTCTTTTCTTCCTCCGCTTCTTATCCACATCACTTGCACATATTGCTGGCTCGTTCGATTTTCTTTTTCTCTTTTCCTTTTTCGCCTTCTTCTCATGAGCCTCGGCCCCCTCGCTACTCCGTCTGCGTTTCTTGCTTGATTCCTTTCCTGCGTTCAGTGCAGCGATCCGTGTGAGGGATTCACGCTTGTATCTTTCACCTGCCGCGATTTCCGCGAGAAGTTGAGCCTGGAGCGCGGCAAAATCAACATCTTGTTCGCTTGGATGCTCTTTTTTTTCGGGACTTGAAAGTTTTTGCGCCTCCTTCTTACGATCACGCTCCAAGAGCCGTGCTTTCCTATCCATTACCGTATTTGTATCCAAGACTTTCGACTTTGGTCTCCGTGTTGTGTTAGCTTGAGAATGTGTTAGGTCAACGGGAGTAGGATTCAAGTCGATCATGAAATATGGATTGGACTCAACCCCATCGCTGCTGCTCTGTATTGTTTCGGGAATCGGAGTTTTTTCTCGGGTGATTTTCTTTCGTGGAGACCTCTTAGAATGATCCTTGAGTGAGATAAAATCTACGTTGGTAATCATTTCGTCATCAATTTCTGATTCGGACGTTGCTAAATTTTTAGCTTTTAGAGCTGACTTATCGATACTTGATTCCTTTACAGGGGAATTCAGTTCATTCTCACTGGACATTCGACTATGGTTTTTTCTGCTAGGATTATACCCATGTGCTTCGGCCTTGGCTTGTAGTTGCGGTTCGGGATGCTCAAAAGTAGTTTTTTCGGGATCCAGACCCTTGTGGTCATGAAGTTGACGTTTAAGTAGCTAATTAAGAGTATTAGACATCTATAGATCTGACAGAAATGAACACTTGAGACGGTGGCTGCTCACGATCCCTCTCGCAACTTTTCGAGCTTGCATCAATAGTTCTCTCGTATCCTCCATCATTCGGCATATTAATCGCCACTCTCCCTTCTCATCAAGCTCCCAGTCTAGCCGGTCGTTTAAAGACATTTTTTCTGCTTCGCTCTGCATGTCCTTTATCAAATGTTGCAGTGTTAAGGCGTGGGATTCCAGAAGACCCACATGTGTGCGCAGTAGCCCAGGCCATTGTAAGCGTCGTGCACTTTGTCGATTCTCTGGCGGCGACGTTGATAAGCCAGAGCCGTCAGTTGGCAGGGAATTCTGCGCGTCAGAACGGGGCCCCGGAGTTCCACGGGTAGCTCCCTTGACGCGCTTGGACTTGTGCGTGGTCATTCGAGGCGTTTGAGATGGTTTCTCATCGTCGAGTGCATTGCGCTTAGTTGAGCCCATCATGTAGCTGGACAAACGTGAGTTCTCGCTATCGTGTTGCACCGACGTGCAACTCGATGAGCTTCGCAGATGAGGCTGTCACACGGAGTGTGTGAAAAATCACTCCAAGAGCCACTTGCGGAATTCAATTCCGGCTTGGCTGATTACTCACCAGTAAATGTAAACTCTGTTGCGGAATCTGCTCTGATAGTTGGAACAGAAAAAATTCGTAACTATGAACCTGTAGAGCGCTTGGGTTCATGTAAACATCCATGTAATTTCCTTGCTAATTAGTGGATACCTATATTCACTAAAATATTACTTTGCCAAAATTAAACTTCGTTTTGAAGTTCCCTCGTCGGGAGCATTGCATGTATGGTGTCGGAACATGAAAATCAACAACTTTCGGCTCTATAAACACCGAGTTTTTAAACCCAAATGAATTTCACTAGTACACTCGAAAATTAAAATTCTTCTCATTACTTGATGGATAAGTACATACATAATAATTTTATGAATCTAATTTTATCTGAAAGGCACTGGTTGTGGAGTTATTTACGCTTAAAATTCTGATAATTTATTTGTATGGGAGTTCAAGATTTGAAACATGCACGAGCCACCTGCGCCACACCTAATCGGCCAATCAGAGCCAATACACGTGACCTGGTATGTGGATATGGCGATATGTGTCCGTGTAGTACGATATCCTATAGGACTGACCATTAAAATATATATAACGATATATCCGCTTAAAAAGTGGTGGTATGCACGGACGAAAACTGTCGAAATATTTGAAACAAATTGTTAATTTTCAAGTTCCGACACCATACCAATTAGGACTAACGTCCGTCACCTACATCTGGGCCCCCCACGCTCTAGTTTGCATGCCACTTTTATGGGGCTAAAAACCGACTGATCGGAGGCTGAAGAACATAAGATACATGTACATAAACTATTCCTCCAGAGTAGTGTCCGTCTAGTGGAGAAAACCCTCGCTTCAGGGGAGTAATCCCTACTAGCCCCAAAAAACCCCTACTAGTTTCAAGGCTAGCCGGAGCCTAAAGTTATTGCCTGAACCGTTGGGTGGCTGCCGGTTTTCATGTCCCTCACATCAACATCACTCTGCATCACTGCAGCTATCATCAACTTCAACAGCAAGACCATCAACATCCGTACTGAAAATATCTACATTCTCACATTCTCACAAAGTATAATATACGAAGATAATGCAAACCTCATCCGTACTGAAAAAGCTGAAGAAGTTGAAGAAGCCCCCTTTATCTAAAAAGAGTAGAAGAAAAAAGCTAGATTGTTGAGAATTGGATGGACTTTCTCTACCATGACAATATTTGGCCTACAAATGGCTCATACCAAAGAAAGTGAACTACCCGAGAGGTCTGTACCTTAATTTTTAGTTCAAAGGCTTAGTGGACTCATTATCCGATATATATGGTTAAAGAATTTCTACCACCGGCTTGATGATAAAAAAGCAGAGACGTTGAGACAATATCTTGAATGGATATACTGGAGATACCTTGCCTAAACTCGAGCTTGCACGTTTTACGAATAACGGGAGAGATGCATCACCACAATCGAGTGGTCGCTTTATCACAACCTTGACCCAATGAAGCACTTGTGAGACAGAGTGAAGGATTAAATACGGTAACATTATTCGAGACTGGATGGTGGAAACCAGTAGTGGTCTTATGACGAACTTTGAGAGGCGGTGAATAAAGCATAGACTAGGGATGATGCTTCGAAGCCGAAAAAGCTGGAAAAACTCATTAGCAGGAAGATATGAGTCTCTTATGTGTGATAGAGAAGGCATATGAAACCATAGATGAACGTGTAGCAGCAATCATTCCGCGTATCAGGAAGAGTAGAAAATTAAAAGTAGAAATAAAATGACTCGATTCGGTTTAGCTTCAAGAATTAGCGTAGTGGGCAAAATCTCGGCCGGATAAAAACGCCATACAAATAATCCTTGTCGAGTCTATTAAAAGAATAATAAATAATTGATTTCTAATGATATGATACCGAATCAGGAAGAGATGGCATTCAAAGGCCCCACTTCTTGCTCCACTGGGCAAACCCTTCTCTGGAGGAATAGTATATACGGCTGCAAGAAAAGTAGATTGATTTCGTTCTACAAGTAGGTCTACAAAGATCATGTTGTCTATTAACTTCCATGACCATCCTGGATGAGTAATCTCCTCTCACGAGAGTCTTCTAGTACGGTAGAGGGAATAAAACCGCCTTCGACCACTCAACGGCTTTAGAGTCCGACGTCTTGCCGTTTTCTACAGCTCTAAACTTATAGGTTTCATTCTGAGTTAGATCTTCCGGAAACGGCTACTTTTGAACATATAAACCTTGAAATATTATATGTGCAGATAGGGCCACGAGACACACTCGATGATGGGCGCTCAACCACACAATCCAGGCTGTTTCTCCCGAATAAAATTAGATGCAGATGACCCACAAACCTGATGGTCTGATCTAGTACCTTCCAAAAAGGGTTTCTCATCCATGTAACAACGATTACAAGGATCAATAGCCATGATGTCGGGTATGACGGGTTGTTCAAGCCATTGATTTATTACAAAGACTGAAATCCTATTGAGACGCTGAAAATCAATTTCCCAGCTTCTCTGGACTCTAATTGATTGGTTTCTCTCAAGCAAAGACCGAGTCCAGGTATTTCAATTTGGCTGGGAGTCGTCCTAGACCGCTCAGTGATATCCTTAAATTGTCGATCGGTTGGAGGAAGGTATATGTTTGCCTGGGGTCAGATCCATTCAATCAAATGAATCCCCTGAATTGAAGAGAGCCTCAGAAAATCGAAAAACCCAGACTAATCGCCTAAGGACCCTCAGTACGACTTTGAAGCGTTGCTTGTCGTCGCCTCTTTTTTGGAACAGCTTTTTTAAGACTAATGCCTATCTTGATAGCCTCGAGTGCATTTATGTGGATCCTAAACGTAGCAGGCTACGTTATGTAATATAGACTACTAAATGCGGTTAGCTTATGATTGGTAAGCTACGTATAAAATATAGATTTGGAGTTGGGAGTTAAAGGGGGATATACACAAAT
>JAKRRZ010001302.1:0-12123 GCA_022627015.2 Podosphaera aphanis
CCTTTTCTAACTTTTTAGGAACATGTGTCTTATCTCCCGACGAAATTCCTCATCACGCTAGCTCCCACGTGACTTACACCAATCAAGTTAAGTCACGTTACCTCAACATTCATCCATTTACCGACAGTTGAATTCTTCAATAGCCCTGTAGATGCGTTTAGTCACTAACGTTTTGACAAGCTTACTTTTTGTGTCTAGAAAGTACTATCAGTTCATATGGTATTGGATTGTCATATCTCGGCTTCTGCGGTTTGCCAAGAATGACGGTTGTCGATTCTTTCAACCCCTTTTGATGATAACCGAGAAAGGAGTAAGCATTGAATAACTCTATGCGATCCTTACTGAGTAATTTCTTGCATTCCTTGAGCAGTCGTTTTGGGACCCCGTCTGGACTGGCTGGGTAACTTTCCAAAGATTTCTTCGATTTCGCATAAGTGATGGAACTTAAAATACCACCGAAATCTCCAGGATAGATGGACCCTACAATATTGATAGTATCCGCTACCTTGGATTGAGGCCAGAAGAGCTCTGCTATGATTCTGGCTTTATCTAGAGCTTCGGTATGTAAAGACTCAACTCATCTGGGTCATCGAAATTAAACTTTTGAAATAGCCTTTATTTTCATTTTGAATATTTTCTTGCTCATTTGATGAGATTCCAGATTTTTTCAGATCTGGGAAAACCTATACAATGCTGTCCTCCATACGACAGTTTTAGTCCTCATCTAGGCCTTTTTTACTAGTTGATCTCAAGTATTCTATCTATATCTCTTTGGTGCAGAGATTTATCCATTTTTTCCTTACCCGTCGTGTTTTCTACGGCCTCGGAGGACTGAGCAGTCAAATATTGCTCAGGTAGCCTGGGAAATTTGCTAATTCCTATGATTTCTAGGATTATCTTCGGGATAACTGGTGACTGAGGACATTCTCCGGTCGGCTTCTTATAGAGAGTCTACAGGGATCTTCTCTCTATCCCAACTCTAGTAGGTTAGCAGTCATTCTCATGTTGAGTTCGTCCAAGTCTTCTTTTTGCAATCAAGACCGAAGGTGAAACATCAAGTCAAGCATTCGGAGGGAAAAAATTCCCACGTCGACACTGTTGGAAATACGTTGATCCGGTCAAAGTTAAGTTATTATAAAATTCGTCGTTTTTCGTGAGAGTATTTTCATGGTACTTAAACTAATAATTTATATGACTAAACCCATGAAACCTATTGTTAAACCCAAACGAATGCTTAACTAAACATATCGGACTAAACGAATGTTTTGACACCAAAGGTTTGATAACAAACCACCCTTGAAACGGGCTCCTGTAAACTAAAATGAGACCGCGTGATCGTGTCGGGAACTTGAGACTGACGTACGGCGATCCAGCTACGGATGCCTGAGTTCAGAACTTCCAACACCCCCTCTGACCGATACGATCAGTCTGACTAACTTGCCAGCAGGGTAACGATTCAAATCTCAACTTTATTTCTGAGAAACATCTCCAGTCCAGCCTGGGATAGTCACTTACGAAAATTATGTGTGTCCCAGCAACCAAGAGATACCTCAAGCTTAGGTATGAGAATGCTCTTTTGATGAGTATGGATCAAATAAGGAGTTTGGGCTTCGGAAGCCATCATTGGATGCCGATGTGGTCGAAAAACATTGGTACTGGATGAGGTATTATCAATTTGAATACCTGGACCATTTTCTAAAACCGAACGCTGAAAAGATGTAATAGGAATTGATTTACATCCACCTGTTGTATACTCAGTATCTATTGCTAAGCAAAAACCAACAAAATCCTCTGAAACCCTGAACTTGAAATATCGAGATGTGTTGAAACAAAACAATCAATCCTCCTACTGGTCGAGCAGTCGCGGTGACTGAGCCGGTGCTCGAAGTGACACTTAGGCCCATTTGACTGGAAGATATGCCAAAGCCGTTTGTGAGTAATTGGGTTCCAGAAAAAAGGTTCTTAGTGCAATCAGGAACATGCCAAACATTATCAACCTTAATCACTTTGCTCTTGTTGGTTCCCATGAAGTCAAAAACTCTAAATACAACGGAGCCAATCCCAGTTACATTTAGATGATGTCCAGAGGCCGTCTGAATAGACTTCTGAACAGGTGAAAGAGAGACAAAAGCTGATAGGTCGCAAAAAACATGATGAGTGGCGCCGGTATCGAGGACTACATCGTTAGTACTTCTATTGCTCTCTGGAGAAGATATTGGCTCCCCCATAAGCTATATACCTTCATTGTCGGATTCCTGTGCTCATTTATCCAACTTTTCTTTCTATCCTCGTCTATCTTTATACCCTTCCCGTCTCTTGATAACCTTAGCGGCCCACTTAGTTCCATCGGGTGTGTCGATCCAAGAAAAACAAGACTCCCGAACATGGCTCTTGCACTTGCAGTATGCACAAATTATATTCTTATGGTCACTATTCTTTCCTTGAGCAAGGCCAACAAAAAATGAGCCAGATTTTTGCTCACGACGTCTGAGACCTTCTTGAGTTGATCGAAGAGAATTAACAGTGGCTTAAAATGAGAGAAGATTGTCCAATCTGAGAACTGTTACAGTGCCATTATATTTTCCATCACAGCACTCATCAAAATGGGTTAGCAGTCGGTTCTTTTTGGCTGTCTGCGAGGGTCGTTGATCAAGATCAAGCGAGGCGATCTGAGATTGGAGTTCCGTCAGCTTATACGCAACCAAATCAACGTCCGTATCCTCATCAATAGAAAATCCCCAAAAATCTCGGAGTAACGAATCTACTTTCGATTCATTGTTTGGTTGATAATGTTCACGGAGAATTTCCCACATATCTCTGGCCGTTGTTGCCGACTCAATGAGGTAGTATGCATCCTCTGGGACTAAATGTAATATTGCCGCTCGAACTTTGGCATCCCTGATGTAGTTTTGCTGGATTTCTGCGTCTTGGTTGTCTTTGGGAATTGTCGTGGAGGCGTTAAGTTCTGATAATTTCTTATGTATATAACGCTCTCCTCCAAGTCCAGTTAAAACTGTCTCAAACATTTTGCTCCATCGTCGGTATGTAGATCTACAAAGTGTAGGTCCACCCTTAAGTGATAAGATAATATCGGCAGTAGACATAATGGTTGAATAATGTTCAACAGTTAGTTAGAGAAGGCACTAACTTTGACTTCAAATGAACTGAATTTGAGGAAAAATGACAAAGATAGAGGAGGCACTATCTTGGTCTAAAAAAAAAATTAAAAAATTAATGAGGGATCAAAGGAAATATAAAATGCTCAAGTAGTATAAGAACTAACTTGGTCTCATAACCTGTTGGATCAACGTATTTCCAACAGACACCAGTTCGTAAGCCGCGAAGCAATGCGGGTTGAGGAAAGCGCAAGATATTGAGATGTTGCAGTACATTTTCCGAAGTCGCAATCCCACCCAATTTTGTCGTCTTGTAGATTCCCACGCGTCCCAAAAAATATCCTCATCGCTCTCGGAACTCATTCGAATTTGTTATCCAATCGCTTATTAATGGATTCTCAAACTTTCCCTCATCAGTTTTGCTCGCATTGCGGATACGTCGGACCTATCAGTGACTTTCCTATCAAGAAAAAAGGAGAGCAATTCAAACTATCTGCTAAACATCAGAAACTACGTGCGCCCCTCGACATCCCAAATGTAGATGAATGGGACAGCTTCCTCTTTGAAATTACAAATTGGAGTCATCCTGCACGTTGCTTGGTGCGCCGATGAGCTATGACTGAGCAATCATTGGTGTAGGGCCAGACGGCGCGACTACAATTATCGCACTATTTCGGCCTCGATCAACCGCCCGTCAAGTTCGTACCATCAGTCGAGACTATCAACAAATCTGATCTTGAGCTAAGCCCATTCATTGGATCAGGCAATCAAACAGCTCGTTGGCTTGATCCGAGAAGCTGGAAACCATAAATTCCGTCAAGATCTCGGAAGAAAGGCTCACGTACCACTATTGTTGCTGCCAAGATAGCACCAAGTTTCAGAAATCAAGACTCATAGGCAAGCGCAATCGACGAACTATGGATCGATTTCCGTGCCGGAGTAAACTCGTGTTAGAACCAAATCTCGCAGATCGCCGCCTGAAAGTGACTTTGGTGCATGATTATCATGAAAAATATGTTACTAATTAATGGTTCTAGATTTCAAATTACCTCTATTCGTAGATTATACATCGATAGAAATTTTCTTCCCTATTGTAGATGAAATTACTGAATGCCGATTCTACTGTCAATGGCAGCATCGATGCGAATGCATGTTACAGAAACCGGACGCTAACCAAGTACAACCAGACACAAGCTTCTCTAAGGCATTGACAGAGTTACACGGGATTAGTACTTCACTTTGTCACTTCCTTCCTGGAGCTTGCTTCTCAAGTTTTCAAGTCTATAGATATCGCCGGTGCTATAATTTGCGCCCTGAAGAATTTTCTCCAGCCTCTAATAACAGCTGGCTTTAACTTTATTTTCTGTAGCTATCCTAGAGTAATGGCAGATATGTAAGCTACACAGCAAGACTTGCTATACACCATGGCTCATCTCTGCCACTGGCACACGAAAAAAAATGGTTGGTAAGAACTGTGGGGATCATCGGGCAAACTCTGACGCAGAGGCATCAGCAACCACTTGAGGCTCAAGCTTAAGCTCCGAATCTAGAGATATACTGGATATTGGAACATATGCGTCGACCTGACGGTAAACACTGATACAAACGATCTCAGTGTGTTTTAAGTACTCGATTCGATGAGCTCCATAGACTTGAGACCAAAGACATCACAGACCTTGCCTGAAATATTCTGCATTACAAGGTTTCAGTCGATGTCGCTTTGGCAAAGATTGAATCATTTGTTGATCTGGCGGAACTTTCTATGACAAAAAAACAGGTCCCAAAAAATATCTTTGTTGAGATAAGACGACTCATATAAAAGTGATTATATAGTCATTATTCATGTAAGTTGAGTAGAATAAAAAGGTTCTCTAGCCCAATCTTACAAACTGGCCTTTCTGATGTGGCACAGGAAACTTTGGCAGCCAAGTCTCCCTCTCATCGAGAGTTCTACGATACTAAAATTGATTGGATGTAACCAGAAACTTGATACGTACTCCTCTGATTTCGACAGAAAAGGAATACACCTCCAATTTCTCTTGGCACAATGAATCCACCACCAACCACTGGTGTATATTACAGGAAAACGTGCCTATCAGACATGTTTTCGTTATTTCTAGCAAGCTAATTCAAGAGGCTTGTTATTTTCAGCAACCAAAAAGTTTCTTCATAAGTCTTATATTCGGAATTGGCGAGGCTCAGAAAAATAAATCTTTGTGGCCAGCATCACTCATCGGAGATTGGAATGTGCAGAGTTCTTTCTGCATTGGACAATTTGACTCATTTTCTGATGAAAGAGTGTTATGGTTCTGACTTGAAATCTATGCAACCGACCGCTAAATTTATAGTAATTTATTGAATTGCTGGATCTGGAGACCTTCAAATTAAAATCCGACTGAGGCTTTTGGTCCCAAACTCCACCTTAAACAACACGCATAAACGATAAAACCGCTCGATTGAGGTGGATAGGATCATCAGTACAAATTTCGAGATACTTTCGACCTGCCCTGAAGAGGATGAAATATGGCACCTCGCAAATATCTAACAGGCCTACTAATTCTGGAGCTTGATGAACATCGATCTTGACGAAATGAACCACGTCATCGGCAGCGAGTCTAGACATGGATATCAGTGTCTAATTTTTGATTTAAGTGGAAACAATGGACCTAGAGAAATTAAGAAGACACACCGTAGTACCTCATCTTCAATCTCCTGGCATCCAATGTCCCATCTTTGGAAGAGAAAAACACCGACGAGTTCATACTCTATGAATGTACAATAAAGTTCGTCGTAGCTAGTGTTCGATCAGGCTCTGCTTCTGAGCATCAAAGGCAACACCAAAATACGTGGAAATTTGATCTATACTCATCTCGTTTGGCGCCGTATAGAATATTGCAAAATCTGGATACGGATGAGGCTCACTACTTCGTGGGTAGATTTAATTCTTATCCTCTAGGTTGATTATGGTAGGTGTGATCTATCCATATACTGACTTTTGGTTATAGTAAAGGCTTGCGATATAGATTGAGAGGTTTGCAAGAGTGTTACCATAGCTCCACAACAATATCTATCTATCGCCACATGATACCGTCCTTTCTGCGCCTGTGAAAATGCGACAATGTCTGACCCAACTGGTTATTTTGTTTACATGCTTAATGACTAGTTACCAATAGCTTGGTTGAGGAAATAACCATACATGCACATGTACGCATAAGTCCATTTACTGCTTTTTCCCAAAACATGATTTCTCCTCGATGAGGAAGCATCTGTCTATGTCTAGACTTTTTTCTTGCTGTTTCTTGAAGAGCGCAAGAAATCTATCCCATCGTTGCGTGACTCGCTATATTGCGACAAGGGTTCTTCACGAACAGCGTTGTGTTGCTTGGTATCGTGAGCCTCTGCAAAACGTTAGGGATGACGTTCACGGCATCACCCACAATATCTATTCTGCATATTGATGTGCTGCAGTGTATCTATCCTTGGGAACATCTGGAGAAACAGTGTCACGTCGCGGAGAGGATCTAAATGTTTCATGATCAGGTCTGTATCGGGAAGGATGTGCATGCAGATGTAGAGGTTATTGGGTGAGGAGACAAGCTCCCCTAGGGACAGTCCACATAAGCGCTGAGGGCATGCTTTCCATGGCGCATGTCCAAGGTCCATAGACCGGACAAAGATCCCCATTCTTTCCCCGACGAAAGTCTTGTCGTCGTCAAAAAGCCTTGAGCGGGGTGGATAGGACATATCCGTTGCACAAACCATAGTACAGTAACCGGCCAAAAAATTGATCACGTTAATTAAGTGCATATGTACACGTATGCAAGTGGCCGACTTGCGCCCGGTCGGGACCAAAACGAAAACCTGCTCGATGAAAATACATACATACAATATATCCAGGACCTTGGAGGACTGGGATCGCACCTCACACGTAGCCAGCGAGCCAGTCAGAGAGGCAATCTATGCCGACGCAAGATCAGCTCTTACCAAGTTCGTGCGTGCAGTGGGATCCATCTCAGTGCAGCGTCGAGGGCGTCAAGTCGAGTCGATTTGTCTCCCTCAGGACGCTCCATGGCCCCCTCTCTCGGTCCTAGATGTCTACGACTCAGCGTCACGGGTCCGTCGAAGCGGCGCAGCGTGATCGCTACAGCCCTCACGGCGGAATCGTTTTCGCGTGTGCCATGTGCACGTGGTGGTAGTGTTGGTGTTGGTGATATGGCCATGAGCTTTTGTCAACCCCGGCACGCAGTGCGGCGTGTTTCGATCGGCATTGCTACACGCTGCATGCACATTGACAGCGGCGCGCGTTGCGGGAGATTGCTTGATGCTGTTGGCGCCGTCGAACGAGACGCGGTTTAGCTTTGCTCGGGTCTCGTCTAGTTGTCGACACGCGGGAATCCGCGTCTCACACCTGTCACGTGGACTTTGGGGCATCGTCGCGGTCTCGCCAAGCACGTCGGCGTGTGAGTGCGTACGGTAGACGACAGTCGCGTCATCAGGACCGCATCTGCCGTGTTGAAGACTAATCGGCATCGCGTCCGAGGACTTTTGTCGTAATTTGAGCGGTCGATGGGGATAATTCGTCGTATGGTTTTGCATTTTTTAAGTACCTGAAGATAATCGTTTAGTGGCTCGGCGAGTCTTCATATAGGTTGCAGTGAATTTGTTCAGATCCCCCGGGTGCTTTCCTTAATTTCATCGGCTTTATTCGATGCAAAATGTACGGGTATCGATCGTGAATCGTCCCAAGTCGTAATTTTTTCCTGACGCACTATCTTTGTTTCGAAAAACCTTGGCTGGGATCAACTCTAGAATATAACAGACCCAACGACGCTTTTCCGGCACGAGAAACGGTCGAGGCCAAGTTGTCCGCGGAGGGGAACGAATTCTAACTCCATTGCATAGTATCCAAGTGCGCCGATTCACGCCGGGGGCGCCTCAGTTTGGGGCTAAAGACGATTCAGTGAAGGTGTAACTGTGGTGCATGCATGGAAGAATTCTTGAACTTTGGGCGAGGCGTTCGAGTCGGTGGGAATGATTAAATGATTATGGATATATCTTCACGAGTAAGAGCCGGTCCTACCCAGCTCATTGTGCTTTGAAATCGAGACGGCGAAATCGGGCTGTATCTTCATTTGAAGCGGATGAGAAGAAAGACGGAAGCAAGGTCGACGGCACCTTAACTTTCATCGTTGACTGAATTTCAGGTAGAGCTCATAATTTAAAAACCAGGCCAGCGTAGGGAAGACTAGCTTCACACGAGAGAATTGATTGTTGATTTGCGGCATAGCACTGAGTCTTGTGCAAGTGAAATTCCAAGTGTTTCTTGCAGCTTGGGGCTTAGATCATTACCATCCGTTATTCATTATCACTCTTGCTCAATGGGTCGTCGCGATCCATCCTCCGGTTATCAAACCAACCGCCAAAGTCAAGCTTCATTAACAACCTATCTACTCTACCGACTTTTGCCGGAACATACTGGCCCTTGTCAATAAGCACAAACTCAGCAAATCCACTATCCCAGCCATCCTTGTCTTGATCTATATCTCGCAGGCTATTGATCAATTTTTCGATCGCTATTTTGACTTTCGTCGCCACAATCGACAACTGCTCTTTGATATCTTTTTCTTCTCTATGAAAGTCAGAAAAAGGGTCAACAACGCCTTCGTCAATCTCGAGATCAAGGCATTGCCAGATGGAGTGGATTCGATGTACAAGCGCTACCAGGTGATCGATTTGCTGTAGAAGATGGTAAAGAGGCTGTGTGAATGTTGGAAGCATTAAGAGTAGTCGACTTGCTAAAGCAGATAAATAACTTCTATGTGCATCCGCAAGTGATTGTGGATCATGGATTTGGGATGTGTACGTCAACTCTACATCGGCATGAAGTAGAATTTCTTCTGCATCTTTCGCCTCGGTAGTCCTAGATGAAGGCCTGGTAGTAGATTGCGACTTAGATTCTCCATTTATCCAATTTTTAAAGCCCAACCATGTACCTTGCACGACCTCACCTTGAAAATATGCCTCTGTTTCTGCGAGAAAAAATACAGCAGCACTGCTCGTAGCCCACACGGTACGCATAGCTGAGAATCGTTCGGCTGTTCTTTCACGACGTTTCCGAAATTTATATTGACTTGTTTTAGAGCTTGTATAAGATGGTCTGAGTGGTGCTGAGTAATCACGCCGTAACGCTGTGACTTTCCAAAGATCCGTTAATCTGAGGTGTGCTCTGCGTATAGATAAGAGATAGGCATTGATGCTTGAATAGATCTGAACATCAGATGGGCTGAGAAATAAGTCTAAAGGCGATGGGATCTGCATGGTTAATATTGCAGGGATTGAAAGGAGCAGATTCTTGAAAGGTGTGGATGAAATTAAGGAACTTAGTTCACCGGATGGACTTCTCGAGTGATGATCCAAAGCTGGCTTTGCGATGGTTAACTGAACAATATCTCTAGCTAGCTCAAGTATATCATCTTCTTCTTGATTTTCTTCGTGCTGGCCCTGAAGAGCACTCAGAGCAGCCCATGTTCGAGCTAAAACGGCAAATGTTTCACCTTCTTTGATAACAATATTCGGAATTTCATCGCGGTTTTCGTAACTTTTACCTTTCGTTTGACGCCACCTTGAACGCATTCTTTCATCGGCTTCATTGACCAAGGCGATCGCGAATTCGCCTCGGCCCAATAAGAATAATTGTCGAAGAAGTAATAGTATCCTGAGAATTTTGACGACAGGAAGCAACTGTCTAAGGTTTATCTGAGATAATGACAGTCGAATTGACGAAATTACTCTTGAGAAGTTTTGGCTACTAATTGGAAAGTTAAGACTTGATAGTTGTTGAAGCTGAGCGGACACAAGGTTAAGCTCTGATGCCTTTGCCGTCGATATTCTTTTGACTCGAATATGGTTTAAAGATCGGCCGATGAATAGAAGTGAGTTGGCTGTTTGAACAGTTACGAAAGCTGGCAATAACTCCATTTTCCCTTCGTATATCTACTCTTTGATCAGTAAACACCTTTCCACAGATTCTAAGGAATCTACTTGCTGGCTCATCACTGCTGACGGTCTGAACAAAAAAATCTTCCCTTCCATAGCTTGGAAGCTTTCCATAGAGCACCCAAGCAGAGATTTGTCGTAGCCAAGCAGTTTCTGCAACGGTCACTAAGTTTAGGGCTGCTTCTTCAATATCGAGGTATCCAGTCTGCATCGCATCACACAAATTATCAATGACCATTGCACCAGAGCACCTTCGATTTTCTGCCGTCCTCCCACGTACAATAAAGTCCACAACTTCTAAAAACCATTCCATCTTTCTGGTCCATCCAGAGAATTCACTCACAATCCTTGTCAAGGAGACAATATTGTGAGCTCCGACGTAATCTGCATTTTTCCGGAGAATGTTTTCTTCAAGTTTGAGTACTTTGTTTTGAAACTTTGAGAGATAATTAGAACGTATAGCAGTGGCAACGGCTTGACAGATACTCGAGGGATGTGTTGCAGTGATGGTAGAAGTTTGAGCGAGTAATTTACAATGAAGCTCGCTGATATGTGCAATAGACGCCAGGAGTGCTTTCTCTGGAGGAGAGAATAGCGAGGATGGTGAGGCATAGTCATCGGTGAGTAACGGAGATGGATGACCGGATAGTGAAAGTAGAATTTCATGGAGCATGATGACATGAAAACTCTAGAATTTGTCATTGGGCAGTCAAAGAAAAGTACAGTGAGCGATACATTAGTTTAACATCACCATGTCATCAACTGAACTCAACTTAGATCTTTTGTGGCAACATAAACAAACACACACGCGTATATTATGAACGTTATGTCGATTTGAATTTCTCAAAGTCTCCGTGAATGATATTCCTACATGGAAAATGAACAAGATATGAAAATGCGTAACGTTTGAATGGATGGAACGAACACATTCACGTGTCCATCCGCAAGATCCTCCCACTCCCATTCAGACTATGATATATTTACCGAATCTCGGAGAAAACTCGAGTTAACAAAATTACGAAGGGTCACTCACGATTATGAACGACAATGTTGAAGTATCACCAGTAAAACCACATGAGAACGAATTATTGAGCTACTGAAAAGGAGGTCGAAGTGAGCTAACATACTTGTTGAAAGCGACAAATTACCCACAAAATAACTACCGGTTCAACAACACCTGGAGGAGTTATAGCAGCTGTGGGTGACTTTTATTCTCTTCCTGTCACCTCTCTAAGGCCGGTTTAGTGGAGCGAAAAAAGATGAAAAAGTCAGTGCTCGAAAAGCATGGTTAGATTTGGCACAAAGTTATAAGGAATAGACAGTTGAAGGTAATATTGTCCGACGAGACGAAAATAACTCGGATTTACCGTGAAGATGTTAAATACAAATGACGAAATGATCAACTTAGACTTACAGAGAAAGATGATATCCCAGTGGATGTGTGACCTGATTCAGACTGGGTGCAATGGTTCAAATGGTGGGAGGGATGAATAGGCAGCAATACAACACTATTCTGTGGGAAAATCTTACTCGTGACAGAGAAGCAGCGTCTCTTTTGGGAATATCTCTTCGGAGATATACCTCCTATTTCCTTTCCTACTGACCAACGGGAAAACGATCTTACACACACTGCCCGGGATGCAACAGCATTCCTTGGGTCTAGAAGTATCAAATATTTTGTTGGCCTACCTAATCCCCTGACTTCAACCCAACAAAGCACCTTTCAGGACGAGTTAAAAGGTAGACTTGAGAGCTTCTCGGAATCTCCCAAAGAAGTAGGGGAATTATGGGAGCAAATACTGAATGAATGATCCCTGACTAGATATGAGAATACATGTAGCTTACCTAGCTACCATTTCTTGCCAGGGGTTACTTGGAAGCTATACTGTAAGAGTTGTCTTCTCTCTTTTCGGAGTTTTGGTTTTGCTAGTGTCTTGAAAGACAACAGTTTCATTTGTTTTCAGATTACCTCGCTTTGTTTCGGATTATTTCTAATCCAGTTACGGTTTCG
>JAKRRZ010001303.1:0-12119 GCA_022627015.2 Podosphaera aphanis
ATTCTACATCCCTTGCATCAACATTGATTGGTATGAAAAGAGAAAAGATAACACGATACATAGCAATGATTGTCTAAGTAATTTTGTTGCTTTGATCTTCGCTCGTCGGGTATTCGCGCTTAAAGCGGCATGCAGACGTGATTATCTTAGGCGAGGCTTAGAAAACCGAAAGATAGAAATAGAATAGAGGCATAGAGTGGTGGCCATTAGAATAGGAGCTCTCTTTTCATTCTGTTGTTATGAAACGCTGTTGACGTTGACGATGCGATGCGATGTGATGAGATACCATGCGAGAAGCCCACAATTACCCTAGCGTATGGCGGACCGGGTAAATATTAATACATGATGCCTGCTGCATGCTGCATGGTGTAGAGTTCAGAGTGTACGCTGCATGCCGTAAGGGCGGTTGATCAGTCAGTGAGCTGTTTATTCGTCGGTTGACGAAAGTTATTTATGGCAGTCTGCAGCTAGCAAGACGTGCGAATGTTTTCCTACACCTAGCGGGAGGCTATGGTAGATGCGATGGATTGAAAATGAAGGCTTAACATGGGTATTAATGAGTAAGTGAAAATCTCATGAAACGTTCACTGTCTATACGTTGGTTGAGAGGTGGACGAATGAACGTCGCAGGGGAACAAATATAATTCCTGTCGTTTCTCAAGAACACTTAGTCATCAACTTAGTGCAACTGGATTTTATGGATGACCAGCAAAACTTCAGGCGACAGAGAGTTTTAGTTTCATCTATGGAGCCGGGTAAGGCTGAATATCCATGTTCTTGTCCCCAGTCCATGTGCCTCGCTTCTTATACATTGTCTGCTGCGAGTCCATGTCCATGAACTGGTTAATCTCAGTCGCTTGCAAATTCAGGAATAAATTTTCAAAGAAATGCGCCAAACTTTACTGTACATGATGCAGCAACGAAGAGTAACTTTTAAATTTTGATTCCGGGGTTAAATTCTTCTAACGTTACTAGGATTTACATGCATGTCACGGACGATATCCCCTTTAGTTTGCTTTTGTATATGAGCTGCACTTAGAAGGAAGTTGTAAGGATGTTATTTTTAAAGATGGATATTCACAACACCTATATATATATATATATATATATATATATATATATAGTGATCTTATTGGAATATCTTCAATACTACTTTCCAACACTAGAATTCTGGTAGAATTCTGGCTCAGTCGATATCTTGCGTTTGATATATAAACTCTTTTGAATCACGATTTCTCATAATTTATTTCAAACTCCAGGATCTTTTACCTTTAGCTTCTCTATCTAAGGCCTCTATCTTACTTACATACCTTAACTAAGATTAATTTTTCCCCTGATCGGTTATTTCAGATATTCAGCCTCTTATCAAAATATGCCTTGTCACTTCCCTCAAAATTCTTTCTGTCTACCGGATGAATATTTATTTTATCACAATATGCCAGAGGTCTCCTACGGACCATCCGCCATGAGTATTTTTAAGCCTGATTCAACAATGCTACTCCCGCGCCTCTCATCATACTCCTCCACCACGCCGGTTTCGACTAGAGTGACTGAAACTCAGACCAAGAAGTCAAACCTTGAAGGCCGCTCAAGTCATCCTGCTTGGACATTAAGTGATGATAATATTTTGATAAATGCAAGAGCTAGTGGGAAAGAGTGGAAAGACGTCCAAAGGGACAACTTTCCACTAAAGACGCCAAATGCATGTCGGAAGCGCTATGAACGTCTGATGAAGAGAAAAAACGTGAATGGCTTGGACAGAAGAAGGCTTGAGAATCTGGCCAAAAAATACATGCGCCTAAGGGAGGAGATCTGGAAGCCACTAACCTTAGCAACCGGAGAAAAACTTTCCGATGTTGAGTCAACCGTACGTTTTTGTCTTTCTATCTTTTCAAATCCTTTCTATGTTTTCGAACTTGCCCCTTTTCTTTTGTTGTGCGTGTATCAGACTTGTTTATTTGACTTTATTTTCCATTCAATGCATGACTCAGGCACTAACACTATGGTAAAATAGTGTATGGGGCAAGGTTTGGAAGGCCTTCGAGAGATTGCTCGGTCTACAGCAGAAGTTCGAAGTTCAGGCGCCGTGAGCTCAAAGTTGCCTTTCGGCGATCTGGGACCTGGTAGACTGGACAATTCTTTGATCAGTTGCTCGAGCATGATGGTCTCAAATCCCTATGAAGGGTTTGAATCTCACACAGTGTAGAATTTGATAGAGTGGCGTTAAATTGCGGGCGTTCCTGGTAAAGGTAAAAGCAATTTTTTGCCGTTGAAGTATTGCTTTCGTATTCATCAGCAGGTACATGTCCATGCGCTGTTTGAGAGGATTTTTTTAATAGAATGATACCCCTAAAAGTTATTTCAAAATATGCAAATTTTTATAGAACAATCAAGACGATTATTTTATATGAGAGTTCAAATAATTGAAGGTGCCATGCCTGAAGAGTCTCCAAAAATCGAAGATAAACAGCCGTATTTGCTGATATATGTTCAGAAGATCTAGCATGATCATGTATACATACATATATATATATATATATATATATATCAATAGATATAGACATGTATTGAGAAATTCATGATTTTGTGGATGTTTATTCGTTCTTATATGCGTAGAATTAATCAAGTAAAACACTGAAGTTTGTCAATGGGTTCAAAATTGATATTTCTGCATTCCCAAATAGAGCTACGTCTTTGTTAATTCTAAATTTCTCAAGGATTTGATAGCTGAGGAGTGGATTGTGCTGGCCAGTTTTCAAAGTAGAGTCTGGGTAGCATGAGCATCTGAGACAAAACGATCACGGCAGGTTCAATCCAGCAGAGCCCCTTAAGTTGTCATGAAAAAAGCACCTACATGTATCTGATTTAAATATGTTATAGTAAAATATATCAAGGTACGTGTATTCCTCCCTCGACCGCCACTTGGTCAAGTACTCACGGTTGAGTGGAGGTATATGAATGCTGCGGTGCTTTTGCTCGAATGAAATAGGTGAATGAACTAGAAATCTGCAGAGCGACATACAAAGGAAATCTTTGTTTCTGACATCACTGGATATTGCGACTGGATTTTGTTGTTACAGTATTCGGGTTGTTGTTGTTTAATATTTAACGTCCGACGAGTACCTGCAAGGCACGTGCCCTGTCGTCTCCCGAGGGAGCAAAGGACGCCTGGCCCTAATGGCCAGGGAGTAGGCAGATATGTTACATAGGCTCGCCGAGCACTTCTGCGGCTCAGGTCGCGGGGAATGGTGGACTATACTGGGTATAGTAGTGGCATGTGTGTGTGCACTCCTCCGGCACTACAGTATTCGGGTCAGTATATGTGTAGCAGCAATCGAGTCAACTACCACGTGACAGTTTTGTACCAGGTTCGTTTGTCCAGGATGTTTTCCTCGGTAAAACTCAGCCCTACTCTACCCCCAGGGTTAGTTTTCAGCATGCACTAAAGCCTCGCTTATGAATATTATCCCTACTAGTCTTATAGAATCCCTGCTAGTCTTCACACCAAAAGAAATTGAAAATGTTGGCCTGAATGATCGGGCATTTTCCTGGACTGCCGCTATGATCTCTTGCTCCCCCTCCCTCATCTACGCATTTCATTAGACATCGTTGCTATTACTGTCTACAGAATCATCAGCAGCAGCAGCTTTTTCATCTAAGGCAATCAATAAATCGTTACTCTTAACATTTAGCATATTTCATAGGCCAATTGTTCCTTAAAAGATGAGCCAGGTACAACCAGCAGCTCAGACAAACAACGCCAAACGATTAAATAGAAATCAACATCTCCAGGTAAGCCCAATTTTCATGGTAAATAAATATCTGAGGTAACACGTCCAGATAAAAACTCCACGATTCGGGAATGAATCAGACAAGTATTGCAAAACAACTCGGCATATCTCAAAACCAGGTCAGATACACCCTTTGTACTCCGTACATCGAACCCAAGAAAGCTGCAGGTCGGCCCCCAACATTGTCTTCCTCTGACGTCGTCCGGATTGAGGCTTTCATAACATCATCCTCTGAAGGTCGTCGAATGTCATGGTTTGAACTTGCCCGTGGCCCCTTTCGGGATTTTAGAGTGAGTGAAAGGATTATTCAAAATGAGCTAAAAAAAGGGGTCACAGACGTCATCCAGCGCTGATAAAGCCTCCCCTCTCTGAAGAGGTCAAAAGGAAGCGTCGGGAGTGGGCTGAAGCCCACAAGGACTGGACTGTTGAAGATTGGATGGCGATTCTTTGGACCGATGAGACCTGGGCCACAGACGGCCAACATAAGAGAGACTGGGTAACGCGAAAGGTTTGGTATATTTGTGCCTCAACTAATATAAAATATCGATCCGACTCTCAGCTCTAGATAGGTGAAGAAGTCAACGCCACCTGCGTAGTGGAAAAGGTGAGAAAGAGTCTTGGCTGGATGTTTTGGGGAAGTTTCGCAGGGATAGAGGAAGGTCCTTGCCTTTTCTGGGAGAAGGAATGGGGGTCTATTACCTCAGAATCATATTCTCCGAGAATTGTACCGCTGATTGATGGAATGGTGACCATGAGACAATGGGTTTCTGTGATGCAGGACAATGCTCCTTCACACAGCGCAGTGGGAACAATCGAAAAGTTCCGGGAGAAGTTCATTACTCCGATCGACTGGCCTCCGTATTCTCCCGACCTGAATCCAATTGAGCACGTATGGGATAGTATGAAATATTACATACAGTACCATTACCCGAGATTGGAAAGGGGAAGGCAGCGATCCTACGATGAACATCGAGGAATAGTGAAAGAAGCATGGAATGACGCGACTAAGCCGGATAAGCTTGAGAAGCTTATCAGAAGCATGCCCACGAGATGTGAGGCAGTCATACTTGCTCAAGGCGGGCCTGTAAAATATTAAATCTGCTATCTAAAGTAAATTTGCATGTACATGTACTTGTTTATCTGACATCGATTAAATTCCAAAAATGTTACCAAATTGAGTTAAGCTTGTGAACTAGTGCCAATGGTGAAAACCTCTGTCAGGCAAAAACACCATACAAATAAACTCTGTCAGAATGTCTGAAATCCTTATTTCAGAAAAGATGCTACCTAACTAGGCCTAAAGGATCCGATTTCGCCCCACAAATTGGATCCACTGGTGAAAACTTACCCTGGGGGTAGAGTAAGCGAGGTTCGGTAGATTTTCAACGACGACGTGCAATTGTCTATCAATAATTTTTCAGTCTACGGCGATAACTACTAGGTCTGGTCTTTTCATGCGTCTTAAATTTGCGATCATTGCGTTAAGTCGCTAAGTGAGGTAGGTTCTGGTCGGAAGTAACCCGAATGCTCTCTTGACTCGTGTTAAAATTAGTCCTTCAAAATCTTCAAGTCAATGATGGATTCTTTCATTTGCAGGTTAGACCATGCAGCTTCACTTGCTCATCTTTGCTTTGGCTACGATATCCAACTCACTGCTCTTCACCTCCGTTACTGCTTCTCCCCCCCGGACTTGACAAGAGAAATCTCAAGAAGAATAAGGGTTCTCGTTGTGGAAGGACGTTTACACAAGAATTTCTCGAAGAATCGGCATAGGAAACAGGAAAATTGCTTTCACCAGTTTATCAAGTGTCCAAGTGGAATATTTAGTACGTCTGCCTGAATTGAACCCCCATACTTTGAATTATGTAATTATATTTACTATGGTGGAAGGAGCTTGCAGACGATCTTGAAGATTCTAACTATCAACTTTTTCTATGCGTCACAAAATGAACAAAAACTTCAATACTTCTCTCGCATATTTTTTTGAAAGGTGAAGAATTATTCCATGATCACTGATTTATCTGAGTTTTTTTTATCACTTATTATTACGTCGCGCCGGCGCACAGTATACAACCCTAAGAATCATGTACCGGTTAGCTCAGCCTATCTAGGGCTACCTAACGCGTCAGTCTCCCGAAAGATTCCAACCAAGTAGATGTTCCTTCCCCACCCACACCCCATAAGATTCCCCCGGGCCAATTCCATCTTTCGACTATCTGTCCCGGGTCACTGATCCCGTGGTTTCTCAATTTACCAGCTGCCCTTCCCTACAGCCAGCCCAGATGTGACTCTCCGAACGGAGAAAACGCAAAAAAACCGATCGACTGAGGTGGTGCCGTTCCACAAATGTACTTTTGCCACCTGAAGGAGCGCCGATAGTCAAGAGCACAGGGCGGGTTAGAAACATCGGATTTTAGCCGGTATTTAGAGTGTCGGCGGCACTTTCTCGAACGCTGCTCTGGCTCACGCACAACGCATCCCGGTCAAAACTCCTCAGGATTCACTCTCCAATATCCTTTCCTTCTCCCGCATCTCAATACCCGTCCACCCTTTTCTTGTAGAGATTCCTCCAGACATCTTCCCAAAATTGAACCGTATGTCACATCTCCCTCCCCAAATTTGTGCTCCACGACTTAAATCCTCCGTCGGGTGTCCATAACATCGGAAGCGTGTATACGGGTGTTTATCCAGGAAGACGATCGTGCTATTTTTCTAGTTGATTTCCGGAGGAATGGGCTCCAGTTGAAAAGATAGCTGGGCGTGAGAGACTTGGGGTTTGTTGGGTCCGGGTCTTGTCGAAGAGAATTATTGACAGGCTGAGGAGTCATCGGCCGAGAGTACCTTGCGGGCCTCCAACTTCGAATGAGTTGCGACTCTTCTTGGCTATCCCAGATATGCGAACACACTGAGCGTTTAAAGCCGGCGCCGCGTGAAGGTGAATAGCTTGAGTTTGCCAGCCTCTCCCAGGATTGTTGTTGTTGTGGTTTAATATTTAACGTCCGACGAGTACCTGCAAGGCACGTGACCTGTCGTCCCCCGAGGGAGCAAAGGACGCCTAGCCCTAATAGCCAGGGAGTAGGTAGATATGTTACATAGGCTCGCCGAGTATTTCTGCGGCTCAGGTCACGGAGAATGGTGGACTATACCGAGTATAGTAGTGGCGTGTGTGTATGCACTCCTCCGGCACGGGTCTCATCCCTTCCGGACCCTCTCCCCCTCCCCTGTGAAGATTGTAATCTCGCCGCTCCCCGCGGCCCCGTCCTCTCCGTCTCATCTCTAGTCTCCGCGCCCCTCTACCCTTTTCCACCTTCGCCGCGGCCGTCAGTCCATGCCCCCTGTAGCTCCTCCTCCCCTGGCCCCCTCATCCACGTGGACAGATGTCTGAAATGAACCTCCTCTCCCCGAACCATTTGGACAGCGCCTCTGCGCCCTCGAACGTACCCAGCAGCCTCGAGATTCCCTCTCCCGGGTTACGGTCCGCTGGAATTCTGAGTCTCGTTCTCGCCCTCGCGCAGAAGAAGAAATGCACCGTGGTTTTTCGATACCCACAGGTGCAGTGTAGCTCCGCCTCGTCGTGACGAAAGCGCTCGTGATAGTCGGCGAAATCACCGTGACCCGTACGGGCCGCGATGATTTATCCCAGGGCGAACCTCGGGAGGCGCAGCTCTCTCGGCAAGAGAGGGGATGTGGTGATTCCTAGGTCTCGGTAGCCTTGCGGTGCTACCGTGCTCCAGAGCTTCGTCATGGCGTTGGTGGTCCGTCCCTTGGCCCACCTTCTAATCGCCGCGAGAGAGAAATTATCTATGTCGTCTGGTGCGGGCAGGGCTGCGCCAGCCTTTGCCGCTATATCTGCCGCCTCGTTGCCGGGGACATTGGAATGCCCGGGGACCCATCGCATCATGACTTCACCCGGGGGGATGTGAGGGAGCCGGTCTCATCCCTGCCACTCCGCGGTCCTCTCTTGGAAGGCTTTGAAGGTGCCTTATGACGAGCCAGGGAAGCTGCAACCGAGACGAGTCGCGACTTCAAGATTGTCAAGACATATCCACAGGCTCTCTGCGAACCTTGAGGCTGGGGAGGTGAGTATGTGTCAGAGTCCCTCCAGGACTCCGCGCGCCTCGGCGTCAAACACCTCCTTGAGCTTGCTGAGGGGGAAGGACTGGGGGGCGATCATATGGTCATACTGGTAGGCAACGAAGCCAGCCCCTATGGAGCCGTCCTCAAGCTTTGAGCCGTCTAAGTATAGGATAATATCCCGTGGAAAGATCTCTGCGACGTGTTTCAGGAATCGAGTGGCGCAGGCATCCTTTGGTGTGCCTTGCGGCGCGCCTATTCTAGCCTCAGACTCTTTCCTGGTGGGTTCCACCCACTCTGGGCTGGAGGGTTGACCTGCTCGCAAAGGGGGGGGATGATAGGATCCTCCTAGCGAGCCGGGTGGAAGGTTATTGCCGTTGTCTTTTTGAGGAGGCGCGGGCGAAAGTGGGTGGTACGGATCGAGCCGGTGGAGCCGAATCGTCGCCATACATGTCAAGTGGTTGAGGGTGATCTCAGGCGGCGCAAGGCCCAATTCGCGGTGTGGTACCGCCGTGGGGATAGTTTTAAAAACTGGGAGAACCACTCTGGCCTTAGCTAGAATAGTCTTGGAGAGGAGGGAGAGGAAGGTGACAACCCGGTTCGAGACCGTCCCGCCGTTGTTTCTTGGCCTGGTGCGCCCGAGCCACCATGTCTCAGCCCCGAAGTACGCCACGGAGAGAACGTGTGCTACAGCGGCGTGGCGGAGGAGTCGAGGCTGTTCTGCGCGGACGGTGTTGCCGAGGGAGGAGAGGGCCTTCGCAACTGTCATCGACTTGGCAGCCCGGTTCCTAACGTGCCATTTGAACGTCAGTTTCCTATCGAAAAGGACGCTAAGCTACCGGAGATGAGGAGTTGTGTTGTTCTCGCTGACCGTGATGCTGCCTGCCTTAACTTGGGGAAGCGGGTCAGGAAGGCGTCGGCGTGAGAAGTAGAGAAGTTTCGCCTTGGCAGGGTCGAAGGTTACCCCCGCTTCTTTGCCCCAGTCAAGAATCATGGCGAGGTTGGACTATAGCCTCTCCGCATTGGCCCCAAGCGAGTCTGAGTTGCGGAGGATCGCGATGTCGTCGGCGTAGCCGAAGCGGGTGCTCTTCTTGCCCGTCGAGAGGAGCGGGGCGATGTACAGCATGAAAAGTATGGGAGAGACCGGGGAGCCTTGCGGCAGTCCCCAGTCAAGATGTTCAGCTGGGCCGATCTGGTCGTCAAGCCTGATGTGGACCTGGCGGCCGGTGGCGAATGACGCGACCCAGGCGCAGATGTGAGGGGGCCAGCCCTGTTCGCAGAGTCGCCGGACTAGACGCCCCGGGAGGACGGCGTTGAAGGCGCCCTTGACGTCTAGCGTGAGAAGGGATGCGGTGAATCTGCGGTTGGGCGCTTCCTTTATATCATGCGTGATGCATGTAGTTAGATCGGTGGCAGAGCGGAGGGGGAGTGCTCCGAACTGCTGGGGGGAGAGGACTCGAGACGAGATCACTAGCCATGACATACGCTTCGCTACTAGCCTTTTTAGTCCCTTGCCAAGGACGGAGAGGAGGGCGATTGGTCGGTATGACTTGTGGCTCGATTTGTCTGCCTTGTTAGGTTTCGGGAGGATCACGACCACAGCGGTTTTGAAACAGGCGGGGTGGTGTCCCGCAGCGATGCAGCTGCGATAGAGGCGTGTCACGGGGATCTTGAGGAACTCCCGCCCGGCTTTGATCACCAGGCTCGGGATCTCGTCCTCGCCCGGTGCGGTGCTGCCGCCCTTAAATATGGCCCGTTCCACTTCCTGATCCGTGATGTTTTCGAAGACAAGTTCCCTGATTGGGACCGCCGGGAAGTCGAGGGGAATATCCTGAGCTTCTGCAGCTTCCTTGAGGAGGTGCTGTAGGAGGATCTGACGTTTTTCGTGGAGCGAGGCGGCAAGCGGGGCGTCGGCCGGGGAGGTTGGGTCGCGTAGGGGGGGGATTGGTAAACACCGGTAGATTTGTGCCAGTTGGCCATCCGGAACACGTCCTTCGGATTGTTGGCTGCCTCTATCTTGTCTCGGAAGTAGCGTTTCTTTGCATTGGCAGTGACCCTCAGTGACCCTCATGAACTGACGCCTGTGAAGTACGCCCTTCTCCGAGTGTTTGTACGTCCTCCTAGCCTCAGGGCACTCTGGGGTCCACCAGCTGTTGCCTAGGTTGTCCGAGTTTGCCCTTTTGGCTGAACCTTCCAAGGCCCTATGGATGCAGCCTCACAGGGCCTTCGCATGCTCGTCGAGGGCCGCTGTGTTTGGTTGGTTGGGGAGCGGGGCGAGGCCCCTAAGGTTGTCCGCGAGCAGGGGGGTAAATACCTCCGGGTCGAAGCTCTTGAGCTGGAAATTCCGCGTGAGTTCCTTGTGTGGGGGATCCTACGGGACGTGAGTCAGGATCGGGAGGTGATGGGAGGTGACGTCTAGATGAGGGGCGACCGCGGCCTGCGTTTCCATGGCTAGGAGGCTGCCGGAGGCCAGAACGAGATCCAGGACATGTCCCCGATCCTGTGTGGGTACACCCTTCTGTCCCGTCGCAAGATCGAATCCATTTTCATCCATCCATGCAACAAGTGGCTCAGCGGCTCCCATGCCCCCGTCGAATCCCGACTCCTACCTATGATGATGAAGATTTTAATCGCCAGCGATTAGTGAGAGGCAGGGAAGAGGTCACGGGGAATATCGTTGAGCACCGCTTCTAGCGCGGCGCGTTCATTATTAGCACCCGCAGGCGCGTTTTATATGTTCAATCTGAGTAATTTCTGCTGCCTAGGAGACAGCAGCGAGATGAATATGAGATCGCGGCAGCGTAGGGGGCGGATGCAGGCACGAGCATTGTGCCACATATGGCATCGGTGTTGCACGATGGAAGCCTTGTCCTTCAGGTGCTTGGTGAGGCACCTGAAACCGAACAGCTGCATGGCCCGGGGGATGGTCCCTCCAGGTTCGAACCTGACAATCTAGGTCGCTTCCGTGGAGTGGGGTGTTTCAGCGCTGGTTTCCGTCTCGATGGCCGAGACTGCCTGAAGACCTGATTCCCTCTTGATCTCCTTGACTAGGGCCTCTGGCGAGTCCTTCACGATGGTAGTCATGAGGTTGCTCCAGTCGTTGGGGTCCGACTGGAGGGCAGTGTATATTGGATGGAAGATTGGAACTGCAATCTGTGAGGATTGGATATCACTGTAGGAGATCAAACAATTATAGATAGAATGTAGATAGAATGCGAGGAAGTAACATGAGTTGATTGATATTGTGACGGGCTGTGCCCGGTAGGTTGTGTCTGGGCAAATCAAATTGGCCCATCCGTTTATCTGGTCGTGGCGCGACGCGTTAACGCGGTAAACGCCCTGTAGCTGTTAGGCGTGCATAACTGACAGGCCCCGCTTAATAAGCGAGGGTCAGGGGGGCTCACTGCTATGACTACTAGAACTCTCGAGAAGTCTCCGGAAGAGTCGAGAGTACTCCGGATGATTCTACCCCAAGAGCAATAATGATAAGGAGTTAAGGAAAGAACCTTCAGGTGGTAAGGGGTAATTGTTCGGTTGGTCACAGCCCCACCTCACCTCATCGCTTCGCTTCGCTATTAGGTGAGGGACAGCAATCTGTAAATTTATTTGACACTTGATGCGCCAATTGAAATAACTCAACCTCAACATTGTAGACTGGTTTTAAATTCTGTTAATATGATTAATGAGATACAACTTAAGGCTTTTAACAAGTTTTCGTATCATGATAAGTCTTATTGCGCGAGCTAGAAGTTCGCAAAGTTGCAAAAATTGAATTCTGAAAAATCACTTTTTGACTTTCGGTGCCACAACTTCCCACCACCATCTTTTGAGACTACTGTTAATCAATAATTCATAAATTAAACATCTTGAAATATCAAATATCTATTTGTTTCGCCATTTAATCGTTGTTAAGTGCTTTGGTTTTCTACTTGTAATGGTCGAGTCCCGATTTGGCCGTATTGATTTAGCAGTGGCCGAGTCATTTGCTATAATTTTGGTAGCAATCGTCTTGACTATATCACATGACTCGGCCACTTTGTATGGCCAGATCGAGGCTCAATCATTTCAAGTAGAAAACCAAAGCACTTAACAACGATTAATGGCGAAACAAATAGATATTTGATATTTCAAGATGTTTAATTTATGAATTATTGCTTAACAGTAGTCTCAAAAGAAGGTGGTGGGAAGTTGTGGCACCGAAGGTCAAAAAGTGATTTTTCAGAATTCAATTTTTGCAACTTTGCGAACTTCTAG
>JAKRRZ010001304.1:0-12099 GCA_022627015.2 Podosphaera aphanis
GAGGATAGAGTATAGCGATATAAGGATACGATAACAATAATTATAGAATTACATTGTGCGGAGGAATCTTTACATAACTACTAGCATATGCCAAGATAAGCTAGATGACTCAGCAATTCCTGACACTGCGGTCGTCGATATCAGGATACTGGTGTGGATCATATAATAACATCATTTGTCATGTAAATTATGTAGCCAAATGCGGTTAGCCTATATTGGAAGGCTCTGTGTATATGTAGATTTCGGAGTCAGAAGTTTAGGGGATATTCACAAATTTAGGACTCAATAGCTTTTATACGGAATTACCTTAGTTGGACCAACGAGCCATTTGTGACCAATTACTTAAGGGTAATGTTCTTTCCACCCCATGTACCTCGGATTTAAATCCACCCAGCCGTGTAATTATAAATCTCTTTATACAACATTAGCTAGTCTACAATCATTCAATTTACATGTTTACTTACCCAGCCACTGTGCCAAGGTCTTGACTAATTCACGTCTTGCTCTACAATCTGATCCAACAATCATTCCTACGATTAACTAGTAGATTAATATGCCGACGTTCTCTGATTAAAAGCTCCCTATACTCTAACTACTGGTGACTACTCAAGCTAATCCCAACAAGCGCCTGATTAATCCTTTGCGAAACGGATAATAACATATTATTTCCGAATCCAGAATCCCTGTGTCACCACCTCGCGAAGCTTCACATCCAAATTATATCGCTCTGATGCGTACGTGGATTTGCGCATGAGCCAGGTTACATAATCTCAAAGCTCCGTTCAGACAAGTGTAAGATATTTATAAAGTGTGATGGAGGTGTTAGTTTTCGACCACGAGCAGCAAGCGGCAGAGTTAAAAAACGCGAATGTGCAACCCGGCTTATAAATTGCCTATTCAGGCTAACAGCGCACCTACATAAAGACCGCACATAGATTCTCCGCATCACTGTTGCTGATCATAACCATGAGCCATCTTCCGACATGAGAGGCCCTCCTACAGCACGGCGTTTAAACACTTCCCAGAGGATAACAACTAACAACTAGACAACTTTCAAAATCAGTTGTTCCTCCAAAAAATATTTTGACTCGCTGACGCAAAGAAGATCCAACTATTCTAGCAACCCCGAGAACATTTATAGTAAGCGTCGAGACTATAAAGATGAGGGGCTCATGCGGTGGACATCCCCGGAAGCACTGCTCGATGATTTGCATCGGCCTGGACCTGGATGGAGTTGTCAAACACAATTAGATGGAGAGAATAGATTCACCCATCTGTTTCAGTTATGTTCGCAATCTGTGGGGTCACTACAAAGAGCAATATCTCTCATTTTACTAGCTGAGAGAGAGAGAAATGAGAGTTTGGGATCTTCTCAATATCAAACGATGGGATAACCAGTAATCCGAATGTCCAATAACCAAGGGAGCGACCGTCTGGATTCACAGCACCACGACCTCGTCAAGCTTGGGGAAATACAGACAGCTCCTCAAGTCGTCGAGATCCATCGGTCATTGAGATATTCCACCACGTAGTCAGAGAAAAACGCTTTGCAAGCTTGTAGGGCAACAGGTCAGTCATAGTTCTAGAGATTATGCGCAGCGTGTGATGTATCAAAATGGATAAGATCTTCAGAAACCGCTGCTCTATCTATCTTGCTCTATTCATCGTCTAACATAGGCAACCAAGACGAGTTGATTTTTTTACACATGTAGAAGTTAGTAGAGCATTTAAGGAGGATTGAATGTACTAGTAGATCTATAGTTACCTTGATAGAGCACAGAAAATTCCCTCAAGGAATCGTACGACGAAGCATTATTATTATTATTCAGCGTCCGCGGTACGACGAAGTCAAAGAAGTGATCCCTGAAGAGATTCTCTAAGCTGGTGTGGCAACCGGCGTGATCGATTGTACGAATGTACCGACCATCTGATCGGCCGCATTCTCCCGATCACGCATCGCGACAATTCGTTTTGGTATTTCACTTGGCGGTTGTCGGGGCTACGCCGATTTTTGAACACCGGTGTGAACATGCGACATGGGGTGGAAAGAATATTCCCCTTACTTTCTTCTACTCACTCGAGTATCATACACACTAGTACGTGCAGTATCTCTCGGCTCTCGGTCGGTGACTCGCATTGCCCCGCCAACGGCCCGCTCGCACCGTCCATCCCATCCTCGATGCGGCGGATCGGACGGGGAGATATGACCGGGCACACGGCACGCACGAGACGCGATGGCGAGAGGAGCGGCTGGCTCCCGCCTACGCGGATGTGGGCATGAAGTCGTTGTACTCGTTGTACACGAAAGGATCACGTACATGTAGTTGGATTGATAAGCAGCATCAACAGTAGCGTGGAAAAAAAATATAAACATTTGCTTCTTTCTTTCTAGTACTACGGACGGACGGACGGACGACGGCGACCTTGTTTCCAACACCCACTCATTTCACCATCGTCGTGTATTAACTATCGCGAAGAGCTAGCTAGTGTGCGACATACCGGCATACGGCCTCAAGAAAGGGTTAATATCGACCCGCTCATAGAAACTAATATGCCCAAATCCCACCCAATACTGCGCCAGTCGATCGTGAGAAATTAGGATTAGTTGACTCTCAATAAACTTGTCTAGGTATGGGTTAGCCGGAATTCATTTCTCACGCGCACTTGGGGGAGAAGGGCAAGCTCGCAGCACGCACCATGCCGAAACATTCTCGCAGCAATATGTCCCAGGCTGCGTACGATCCGAGCGCCCTTGAATATCTGATCATCCGCCAAACGAATAAACCCACCACTCGAGATGTCATCGGCGATAAACGTAAACTCTCCCCGTGGCACGTTCGGGTCGCCCGTGAGTTTAATCGCCTCGATGCTGCCACGATAGATGCGCTCCTCTCTCTTTCTCGCCGCAAACTCCTCATCCGTTTCATTGGCATTGCGGACGACGCTGGCCTCGTCAAAGGGCTCTAGATCATCCGGCTGATGCATCAACAAGAATTCGCACCCATGGCCGCTGTAGTCTCCGACCCAGATGCCTCGATACGGCTTTTCTTCTGTGGGTGTGTAGACCCTGGGGTCGAGGGTACAATACGTCATAATATCACTACTACTCAGCTCGTGCAACATGCTATTGTGTCCGAGGGGATCGTTAAATTGTTGTCGAGTTCGAAACGCAAATTGGCTTGCCTCTGAGTACCGACGTGGTTCATCTAGATCATTAACCGTGCTGGCGCATCGAACCCAATGCTCCGCTGGAATGGTGAGCGCGGGCCAGATCTGATCGTTCGGACGTGTACTATCATCGACTGAATATGGCCGCGCCAGCGAGATGTACTGTACGACTTCGCTTGTCGTGTTTGTGTCTGGCGAAGTGTGTAGTGGCCACTGAATGTTCATCTGCACTGCCTCTCCGAACTTGCGCGTCGATGTGGGGTCTGTGAGTGGCCGAAGGACAATTATTGGCTTTTCCAGGTTCAGACGACAGGTAGGACTAAAGCTGTGCACCAAGACATCCTCGTCCAGCTCCCAGTGCTCAAAGGTGGGCGGAGGCCGCTCGACAGCTAACTGGTAGCCTTCGATTTGACCCCGCATGGGGTTGTAGCTAGCGATAACAAGTCGGCCAAATAAGAACTGATCACCAAACCATACTTTGTGTAGCGGAATAAACCAGTAGGGAAAGTGCGCACGGTAAAGCTGTTTGTAGCTCGGGCACGGCGCGGGCGATGTTAACTTTACGCCGGGAATGTTGCCTTGGACATGAGGGTACCAGAGCGTATCTGAACTAGCTTGCAATGCTATACGAGAACATGTAGCTGCGATCGAAGCCAGATCAAATGGATCTAGATACACTAAAATACATTCTAGTAATTCGGATGGCAGACCCAGGAGGTAGCATGAGCTGCATTTCGCCTTCCTTGGATTCACAGAGGGAGCTTGAGGTGCTGGTTAGTCGCTGCATAAATTTGTAAGCAAGAATCTTACGCGTAATAGGCACGCTGAGTGTTTGTTGCGGCATGCTATCTCCCACACACTTTATTCTCTCAGCCTCCGGAGGATCACTTTTAGTTCCCTTGGCATTATCTCCCTTCCTCAAGTATGTGGCTGATGGGTTGATATCTTTATCTAAAGAAGTCTCATTCGAGGTTGACTGATTATTATATTCGTAACGACTGGATGCCATCTCCTCCCGAAAGACTGGGCTTGCTCACATTGATATAGTTCTGTGTATAAAAGTGACAAGAAGAATTGAAAGATGTGATCGAGGCGGTTGATGAAGGAGGACGGGAGTTTTAGAACGGGAGTCAGGTCCCGAAATGATTTGGTCGTAGTGGTTGGATGCATCGATTTCTACGTTATCGAATCTACAATTTTGTTGTCTCTTGACTCACGATGATATGTTCGGAAGTCAGGTTGGGATGAAGATCGTAGACCTAAGTTTGGCGGCAAGCCACCCTAGGATTCATCATGTGTCAAGAAAATGCTCATATTGATGTAGCAGCTTAGAGTCTGAATCACTAGAAGGACAATGGCGAACCACATGTGAGCTAACTACTAGGGCAGTATGGATCTTTGTTGGTGGGTAAGTTATTACATTACGTTTATAGTTCATGGAAAGATCGGAATTGTGTTGTATTAAGTCTTAAGGTGCCACATTTTGTTTGAGATTCTCTATTTTTAATTGTGTTTGCATTTTCGGAAATCATTAGTGTTCCCTTTGCGCCCCGTGCTGATTTCTAAATTACACCTTGGATTACAAGAATTCCACCCTTACAACTCCACCCATCCCATAAAAGAACCTAATGTGCAAGCAGCGCAATCCAATTTCTACCATTGTCATTCCTATCCTCCCTTAAGATCGCTCTCCACGAAGACGGCGGGCGAGTTGAATGTCTTTCTATCAAATAGTGAGCAAAGCGGACATTACATGAACTTGGTACTTACAGATTGAATGGTGACACGTTTGGCGTGAATGGCACACAGGTTAGTGTCCTCAAAGAGAGATACGAGGTACGCCTCGACAGATTCTTGAAGTGCACCGATGGCAGAAGACTGGAATCGTAAATCGGATTTGAAGTCCTGTGCAATTTCACGAACGAGACGTTGGAAAGGCAACTTTCTGATTAAGAGTTCGGTAGACTTTTGGTATCGACGGATCTCACGAAGTGCGACAGTTCCAGGCTTGTATCCTAATCGCTGTTAGGAGTGTCTCAAAATTCTTGAGGGTTAGGGAATTCGTACTGTGAGGCTTTTTTACACCACCAGTTGAGGGGGCACTTTTGCGAGCTTAACTGAGGTCAGCATGTTTGTGAGGCAGCAGGTGGTCATAACAGACCTGCCTTGGAGGCTAACTGTTTGCGAGGAGCTTTGCCTCCAGTCGACTTGAATCGAGTCAGTTATGAGAAGCCTAACGATATTTAATTGTGTCTTACTTTACGAGCGGTCTGCTTTGTGCGGGCCATTTTTGAGGTGAGATAAAATAAGGTGATGTTCTTTGTTGACGTGTTGATGTTTTGATGAATAGGAGTGGGGAGTCTTAAATGTTACGGAAGGGTGGGAATCGCGGTGGTTAAGTATGACTTGCCGCGCTAGCGAGTGATCCCAAGCCTTCGTGTTATGGGTCCAAGCAAAGTGTCCTGGCCAATCAATTAAAAGAGCCCTGCTGTGGTTTAATTCATCAAATCGTGATAACAAAGTCTTTTAAAACTGGAACATTACTAAATCATGGTTTTCAAAAATGGATCATCGTGAGGAAAATCTGAATACATCTTGTATCTTCGAGATATAAATTTTTATTTCAGTTCTGTGTTGCCACGACTGGTTAAATCATAAATGAGTTGCGAATTAAGCGCATATAATTACAAACAACATTTGTTGTGGTATTCAAATATCTCATTTCGGGATTAGCGCGAGAATTTTTAGCAGTGATCTGACGTGTTGCCCGGTGCACTCTCGGACCTAAGATTATGTTTAATGTTCGCCACCAGTTGCTCGCCCAAACAATTCAACAACATACAACATTTCACCTAACTTTACCTACTGTCAGTTTTCACGGAGTCAGCCTCCAACGTATTCTTAAAAATATCTCCCCAATAAATTAACTCTCAACATCATGACAGGTCGTATGTAACATGAATCAATCAGAATTTCTTACAGCTAAAGTCTTCTAGGTGGAAAAGGTGGTAAAGGGCTTGGAAAGGGTGGTGCCAAACGCCACAGAAAGATCCTCAGAGATAATATTCAAGGCATAACTAAGCCAGCCATCCGCCGTCTCGCTCGTCGTGGAGGTGTAAAGCGTATTTCTGCAAGTAAGTTCAAGACATCCTCAAGATACAAACATAAATTAATTTTACCTAGTGATTTACGAAGAAACTCGCGGTGTATTAAAGACCTTTTTAGAGGGAGTTATTCGTGATGCCGTGACCTACACCGAACATGCTAAGAGGAAGACAGTAACAAGTCTTGACGTCGTCTATGCATTAAAGAGACAGGGAAGAACATTGTACGGATTCGGCGGATAGATGATATGAAACACCTACTAATTGACCGTTAACTAAACGGTATGGGATGGAGTTTCGGGATGTTATAACGTGTTCAATTATTGGCGTAACGGGGTACCTCTGAGAATTACTACGACATCCCAATCATGGAAAGCATAACAGGGAGACGATATCTAATAATCTGATATAATCAACCACAAGAATTTCACCCTCGAATAGTTCCCTTTCCATCAAAACAATTATGTTGTATCCTTCGCGTACAA
The DNA here is from genome assembly GCA_022627015.2 of Podosphaera aphanis. NCBI lineage: Eukaryota > Fungi > Ascomycota > Leotiomycetes > Helotiales > Erysiphaceae > Podosphaera > Podosphaera aphanis. The sequence continues at coordinate 6,758 of JAKRRZ010001304.1, forward strand.
GTCAGGTAAAACCTGCAATTTTATTAGAGTGTGCATGAGCATGAGCATTTACACTTACAAATAGTTAATGATATATAAAACAATGCTCCAAATAATACTTCTCCGATGATGCAGTACTCGAGGACTTAAATCATCTATAATATTTACAGCCTTCGAGTGCTGTGCCATGCTTCACAGTCAACATACGTGTAAAGGATGCCAAAACTCACGCTCTTCGTCAAGATGTACGTTTAGGGTAAATGTCTTGAAAGGTAATTCAGTTAAAGAGCGATATTCACTCGGGATTTTGAAAGCCGCGTTTTTCAAAAACTTATCTAGCAAATTTAGTTTTGGCCGGTAAGTTTTGGGAAGGCTAAAATCTTGATCACACTGAAAGGGTATCAGTAAAAAAACGACACGCAGAGAGGAAGATAGATAGGAGGTCGGGTGAGACAGTCGATGAGCCAAATGATTCTTCCCAAATTCATACGATGACGTACACAACAGATGCCCAAAATTCCTATACGAAGGAGCTGCTTTAATCTAAGAGATTGTTATCGTGACCCTCTCGATCCACCTTTGTATTCCTGTAATATTCGGTGGTTTTACTGAGGCTTGACATCTACTCCTCCAAGCTAATATGAAGATAGTCGAATTACGCAGCTTGAAGCTTAGTTGTCGACCATGACTATTAAAGTGAAAGTCGCGAGGGGGTCAGAGGCAAGAGCTATTGAGAAAGAAAGGGATTTAGAGATCTTAGTCAAGACACTTTACGATGCCCGACCTTTTGGAATCAGCAGACAATTATTAGTAGGGATGAGGTTGCAGCTCATGTGAACAGCGATGTAACATTAATTACGTGTACATAGTAAATCCATTATTATTCCTTGCTCCCAGACCCGCATAAACGATTCGTCACTCTATAGTTAGACGTGTATCACTACAATGGTTTTTGCAACAGTAGAACTCCTCAGTTTGTTATCGAATTTGACAGTGGTGAAAGTAGTGTAAATCTGATTGACAAAGTCATAACATGTAGCCTAGGCTGTATCTGGTTCGCAAGGTTTGTGGAAAAAAATGTGCACCACAGAATCAAGTTGCCAACTTCTCCTCGGTGCGCACTTCGCGAAAATGTTCCGAGCCAACCACGGCCTTAATTGATGAATGTTAAAAACCTGTTTATCACTTCTCTGTTGTCTGAGGTTGGCCAGACGAAATTGGGCAAGACGCGTTTAGATTTTAGCGCGCCTGCTTCTGCCGCTGGATTAGAATTCCCTGTTTATTAATTTACATAACTATACAAACATGCATGCGTAAGTTCTATACATTTCAGCTACTCGCGTGGACGTGTTGCAGAAGTCTAGTAAGTATACATTAATCACTGTTTTAGCTCAATTACTAGGAATCTTTCAATTGCTAATTAGCATATGGCAGAAGTGTGGGAAATTGTGATCGCTTACAGGTAGATATCGTAGACGAGAGGCGGACACGCTTGAATACCTTCTCAGCCCCTGCAATCCATGTACATGCAGTTTGGTGCCCCTGAATCTGACTTTTAGCTCCTTTTGCAGATACGATTTCGATCATTTCAGGTTAGATTCTACCGGTGGCCCTACTCAATGATTATCACGGGAAGGAAGATGCAATCAACAACACAATCGATCTAGATGCAGGCGAAAATGATTTACAATCAGCTAGTACTGATCTATACGGCAATACTTTCTGTGTTTGCACCAAACCAAAATTCGATTGATATCACTGTCCCAAAGACCATCGATCTAGGTTACGCCCGATATCAGGGTGTAGAGATAGAAGCTGGCGTGAAATATTGGCTAGGGGTGCGCTTTGCAGCTCCACCACTAGGAAACTTGAGATGGCGAGCTCCCGTAGATCCTGAAGTGAATGATACACTCCAGGACGCTTCAAATGTGAGTCTAAAGGCCGAATGACTCACTCATGAAGAGAATCCGTTAGAAATATCACGTGCCGACTCAGTTACTAGTTTCAAGCCGTTTGCATTGGGACAGTGATGTTTGGTCCTGCTCGTCAAGATGAAGATTGTCTTTTTCTTAATATTTATATACCAGCAAATGCTACTCTGAACTCTCGACTGCCCGTCTGGTTCTATATTCCCGGTGGAGGTTACTCGGTCAACAGTGACGCCAACCATAATGCCACCGAATTGATCAAACGCTCCGGAGGAAATATAATTCTTGTACAAACCAGCTATCGCGTATCAGCATTTGGATTTCTTGCAAGTGAAAAGATCCGCAAAAATGGAGATTTAAATGCCGGTTTCCTTGACCAGCGCAAGGCACTAGAATGGGTCCAGAAGTACATTGCTAGAGTAATACACAAAACACCATTGAGATTGGTAGGCTGCTAACGTCAATTTAGTTCGGAGGTGATCCGAATCATGTGGTCATTCATGGTGACTCTGCTGGTGCTGGCTCTGTAGCACTTCACCTCGTAGCATACAATGGTCGGAATGAAAGCCTCTTTCAAAGCGCTATCATGGAATCGGTGTTCTTTCCAACACAACGAACAGTCAGCGATCTTGAATATCAGTACGATGCATTTGTCACTCTCGCAAACTGTTCCAGCAGTAACGATACTCTAACTTGCTTGCGAAATACCCCAACTAGCACTCTTAAGAATGCCAATAGCAATCCAGCACCCTTTCCAAATGCCACTGCCCGGGCTGTCTTCCCCTACGCACCGTGCGTTGATGGCAATATTTTAACTGATCACCCTGCACAGCTATATCTAGCCCGAAAATTCCTTCCAGTACCCATCATGATTGGTGATGATACTGACGAAGGTAACGGGATGGTAGTTAACGCATCAACTGTTGCTGAAGTGAATAGTTTCATGAAAAACCAATTTCCAAAGTTAACCGAGGCTCACCTGAGAGAAATGAACTCACTGTACCCATTGGACAAACCTCAACCGCTACATGCTCCCTATTTTCCATCGGTAGCGTTGGCGTACGGCGAGGCTACTTTTACGTGTCCAGGTATTCTGATTTCTTCGTCGCTACACTCTGTTCACACCAGCTCACCTCAACCTATCATTTACATGTACCGCTTTAACGTTCAAGATGCATCGCTTATTGCTACTGGTCAAGGAGTCCCGCATGTATCTGAGCTACAAATTCTATTCAACACTTTTGATCCTGTCACGTCGTCTTATGCAACCTACAATTCTCCCATTGTACCAATTGTCCGCGATTATTGGATCAATTTTGTGCGCTGGACTGATCCTAATGGACCAAGAATCCAAACTTCCGACTGTCAAAATTGTTCCCAAGCTACCTGGACACGATGGGGCACTGTTTTTGGAAACATGACGGTAGCACAGCGCCTTCGCATTCAAACTAACGCCACACAGATGGAAGAAATTCCACCAAAGCAGCTGGCACGGTGTCGATTCTGGAGAGATGTTGTCTCCGAAACTGAAATTTAACTGAGGAGCCTTGGGGTAGCTATACCCCAAGGGAAAACTGAGATAAAAATACAATGAGACAAAATAAAAAGAATCCATAATTCATAATTTATAATTAAAATAAAAAGAATCCATAATTTATAATTTATAATTAAAATAAAAAGAATTCATAATTTATAATCTATAATTAAAAGAAATAAAGGAATGGTAAAGACAAATATTAGATTATACTTGTAAATTAGAATTAACCCATTCTTTTCTGAGGTTCAAGTTCCAAGTTTCGGGTCCATTCATGATCTCTTGGTGTAATTTATTTGAAAGTCTTGAGATCTTCTGCGGACTTGTTTTGGGATAAGTAGCCAAGAGTCCTCAACAAAGGCGACTTGACTGAATTCTTAGATGTTGGAGGAACAAATCGGCGTCTTCAGCACCAACAACTGAAATCTTTACAAATTTGATACTTGAAGAATATCCTGTAGGTAAAAGCGAGATTCAGGCTTGGAAAAAGATCTTTCAAGCAATAACCCAACGCAATAGCATAACTACACCCTGCGCCATGCTCATCTTCTATGGCGCTGTGCACACCGACACCAACCCTGAACTTCACATCACACACTAGGCGTACCATCATACTATCTGCCTGAAGCAGGCATCGGTGAAAGAAGGCTTGCTATCCTCGTGGATCTCGCACACAGACGTTTTTATTCCTCATCAAATCACGCATCCGGTGCAAAGTGCCCTCTTGGTATTTTGTGCGCTTATTCACACCGTCCTTCACCGTCCGCGATGTGTAGCCGTGCATAGAGACAATGGCTAGCAAAGTTGAATCAGCCAGATTTGAGTCGTGAGGCAAATCTGATGAAGACCAGGCGGGTGAGTCACGGAATAACAGAAAAAGAATCCGGCACGTCGACAGGCAGACGATCATGCCGAAGGCTGCACGTACATGTAGTGAAATAAGTTGCCGACTTCAGCCTAAACTAGGTTTTTATTCCCGATCACCACTGCCAACGAAAGAAGAATTCAGTCGAGAAAAGAGGCACGGGACCATCATCCCTAGAGGATCGAGTTGGATCCCCAGACTGATGTCGGAAAGCGGTGGGAAAGAACCATAGCTCAGCAGCTTTCCCCACAAGCCTGCCGACTGATCAAATGTTCCAGTCTTTTCGACTCGAAGATCCGTCAAGTCGCTCAGATCTAGGTACCATTTCCCCCAAGCGTAACACAGGGATCAATCAGCCCATACAGCAAAGAGAGGTTTCGAGGACAGATATTTTGGGTGTGAGGCATAAGTTTATCTCATTGGTAGGTCTGGAAAAAATGTAGAGAAGACGAAGAGAACTTGTCACACGATACTGGCGCTTTTCCAGGGTTGGGCACGAGGACGAATATTGTCGCATCAGAGATTCAATGAGGAAAGAAGCGACAGGCGAAGGCTCTAAGTCTTAGCGCATCAAATTAAAATTTGTAGGCTTTCTCTATGAGATTTAAATTTCAGGCCAAGAAACTAATAAATCATCCATGACTTGGCCGATACTTACTCATCTAGAAGTTTCAAACTCATGTGAACTACAAATGGAGAGGAGCAAACAGGTACTTCGACTAAACCCAATGAACCAATAATGATTGTGATGGACTATGAGCGATCGGAATAAAACACGACGAACATATGTCACGAAGTACCGTTTATTTATCCTGTGACGGTCTACTAGCATGGGTCGGATGGTGGTGTGGTACACCGTCCGGGCCATTCTCCCAAGTACTACTACTGCTGGCCCGCATAAAGGTCGAATTGCTTGAGGATATGCAAGTTCATATGCAGGTGAAAATTCTTTTCCTTAGGTCGAGCACAGAGAGAGGGGAAGGCGAGAAGGTCTGAAAATTCGCTGAACGCCATTCCCCCCGACTTTGAGATCAAT